>JAKOGI010000578.1:272500-509905 GCA_029747015.1 Carnegiea gigantea | reverse complement strand
TATTATTATTATTGTTATTATTATTATTATTATTATTATTATTATTATTATTATTATTATTAGAATTGTGACTGCTTTTTTCTTTCTATTTTTTTCCTTTAACCATTAGTAATATTAACGTTATTGTTATGATTATTGTTTTTCTCCTCAACTGGTCGTCATTAGCCGTTAAACTTTAGATTGCGATACGATTTAGGGTGATGTTATGAACTTGGTTCGCTTGCCAGGAAGGAAATTATTCATTGATCCTCTACCTAAAACTAAAAACACAAAAACGTTCGAAACATGAGCTGAAGCTCAGCACGTACCCTCCTATGCAGTAAAATACACTTTTAATTCAATTAGTTGGGCACCACCATTTCAAAACATTTTATTTTTCAAAAAAGAGAGAGAGAACAAATGAGTAAAGTTGATTTGTCAGTTATTATCTGAAATTGGACCCCTGTTGGCATCTGCAGCGATCTTGAGATAGGTGCACACCTCCCAGGCCGATCGGAAAGCCTATGTTGCAGCCGCGAAGGTAAAATGAAGGGCGTAAGCCCCGATGATTGATAATTGATAGGGCCACTTACTTAAGTGACAATACATTGCATAAAATGATTCATTATATGAATACCATATTGATTTTCTGTAACTTGATAAACATGTGAGTTTTCGAGAGTAGGCCAAATGTACGTACCTGCCCTTTGAGAGTGTCTCTCCGTTTTATTGAAAATCATTTGCTGGTAGCTTGAAGCGACAGTAGTGGCCCCACTTCTGCTTCAAAAATGCCATTTTCTTTATCAGTGCGGGATTAAGAAATTTTATTGAAGTTCTTGACTTAATGAATAATTTAGATTCCCTCAACTTCGTTCTTTTATACTAAGTATAACAATTGTTACTAACTTCTTTTTATTTTATTTGATTTGTTCCTTTTCTTTTATGGTTCCTAACGATCGTTCAATGAATGTTATAGCAAGTAAAGGTGGGATTCGTCTCGAGTTTGTTAATAATGGCGTTATTACCAGTACCATTTTTGAATTATTATGAAAAGTCCGTAAACATCGTTATCTCTTTGCTCTTATTAACATTAACAACGTTGCCAATTGTCAGTATTATTATGAGTATTATAACTATGATTATCATTATTATCATTATTATTATTATTATTATTATTATTATTATTATTGTGATTATTATTAGTAGTAGTATAGTAGTAGTAGTAGTAGTAGTAGTAGTAGTAGTTTGTTGTTGTTGTTGTTGTTGTGGTGTTGTGGTAGTGAATTGTGGATACTTTTTTCCTTCCCTTTTTTTTTTTCCTTAACCATTAGTAATATGTAACCATTATTGTGATGATTATTGTTTTCTCCTAAAAGGTCGTCACTAGCCGTTAAACTTTGGATTGCGATACGATTTAGGTTGATGTCATGGAACTTGGTTTGCTTGCCAGAAGGAAACTGTTCAGTAATCCTGTACCTAAAATAGAAAACACAAAAATATTCGAAATATGAGTCGAAACTCAGCACGTACGCTCCTATGCAGTAAAATAGACTTTTAACTCAATTAGTTGGGCGCTGCATTTCAAAACATTTCATTTTGCAAATAGGAGAGAGAAAATGTGTGAGTAAAGTTGATTTGCGAGTTATCATCGGAAAGTGGACCCCTGTTGACATCTACAGCGATCTTGAGATAGGTGCACCCCTCCCAAGCCGATCGAAAAGTCTGAGTTGCAGCCGCGCGGGTAAACTGACGGGCGTAAACCCTGATGATTGATAATTGACGGGATACTTGCTTAGATGAGAAAACATTGCATAAAATGATTCATTATATAAATACCATATTGATTTTGTATAACTTGATAAGCATGTGAGTTTTCGAAGAGCACAGACAATGTACGTACCTGCCCTTTGAGAGTGTCTCTATGTTTTATTGAAAATCATTTGCTGGTAGCTTGAAGCGACAGTAGTGGCCCCACTTCTGCTTCAAAAATGTCATTTTCTTTATCAGTGCGGGATTAAGAAATTTTATTGAAGTTCTTGACTTAATGAATAATTTAGATTCCCTCAACTTCGTTCTTTTATACTAAGTATAACAATTGTTACTAACTTCTTTTTATTTTATTTGATTTGTTCCTTTTCTTTTATGGTTCCTAACGATCGTTCAATGAATGTTATAGCAAGTAAAGGTGGGATTCGTCTCGAGTTTGTTAATAATGGCGTTATTACCAGTACCATTTTTGAATTATTATGAAAAGTCCGTAAACATCGTTATCTCTTTGCTCTTATTAACATTAACAACGTTGCCAATTGTCAGTATTATTATGAGTATTATAACTATGATTATCATTATTATCATCATCATTATTATTATTATTATTATTATTATTATTGTGACTACCTTTTCCTCATTTTTTTTTTTTTCATTCAGCCATTAGTAATATTAACATTATTGTTATGATTATTGTTTTTCTCCTCAATAGGTCATTATTAGCCGTTAAACTTTGAATTGCAATGCGATTTAGGGTGATGTCATGAATTTGGTTTCGGGTTCAAAATGAGTCGAGTCGTATAATTATTTAGTAGCTAACATAAAATAACATAGGCATGTTATGTTGGTAACTCCACTTCACAAGGTTGGTTGTTCCTTTCTCCCCCTCCTTCTTTACTTGACAACTAGTTATGCCATATACTTATACAACAATCTCATCCACATTCATATATATCCCCTTTTTTTAATGTTTTTTCAATTATTGTACAAGCCTCATATAAACATCCTTAAAGCAACCCAATTAAGCTAAAGATTCATCCAGATCTAATCTTAACTCACCAACTCATGACAACCACGCACTCAATATACAAAATTTTAACACCAATTTCTTATTAATCTCACTCACATGTTCGTCATAATTCACTTTAAAACCACATATTTCAACTATAATCAGCAGGGGACCGCAAAATTAATCTACCCGCCATCATGATCAGTCATATTGCACGTATTACAAACACCTTTAAGAGTCATGATATAGGCTATGGCTTCCTTCTAACTTCAATTTTTGAGACACTTGGGATTCCCTTGCAAAAGAGAGTGGGATTTCAGGTCACAGACGAGATAGGGAGCAACACTTTGCTTGGGTGTGGGTTCACAGTAAAGAAGAGTGATGGTACGGTGTCAGAACAAGGACCCAAAACACCCTTTGGCCCTGGTCCCAGTCCTATTCATAGTGAGGCTGCCTCTTCCAGCAAATCCATGGTTGAGGCGCTAGTACACGACCAGCTTCATCTGAAGGAGGAGATTGCTGAAGTGAAGCACGCACTCAGTGAAGAAAAGGCCTTGAATGCACAGCACATGAGGATATTCTACATACTCTAGTGCCCTCACGGCCAAATTGTTCCTCCTCCCTTCCTTCCTGATTTCACCATGCTCTCAGTCTAGTCCTTGTCTTGTTTTCAACACGCACTACTTTCTTCTTGTTCGGATAAAGATTTTGCTTGTGATGACAATGGTTATGTCTGATTTTAGATGGGTTTGGTTTATGCTATGCCTTTGCTTGCTAATGTTGCTGTATGTCTGTGCGTGACTGGGATGGCCAATATCATTATGTACCATATACTTGACTTGTATCGTTGTTATTTTTCCTCATTACCCTTGGTGGTGGGTGCATTCCTACTGAATTTATGTAGATGGTTCCCTCAACCTTTTCGATGGTGTCAAAAGAGGGAAGATAAGTATGACCATGCTTCGATTGGTCTGCCTGTTTTAAGCTGATTCTTACTCTTGCTTTATTTCGTGTGTGCATTGGACTCCTTAAATTACGATTTTGGCATCAATGTTCTTGCCCTTTGCTCTGTCGCACTTTGATGGTCATTTGGTTTGTTATCATCAAAAAGGAGAAATTTGTTGAAACAATCATGTGTAAGGTTTTGATGATAATAACCTAAATGTACCAGTCAATATGCTATCATGCTATGCTTGAGTAGTGTGCTAGAATTGTGTATTGAGACAGGTTACAAACACCCTGGAGAACAGTTCGAAAAAGCATGGAATATCCAAGTGAACATGTATGCACGACATCAAGGATGTCAAAGGATCACAAGAGCCTTAGGGTTAATTACTGGGTGTATTCATCTAGATTCTTATTAATATACCAATTAGAAGATCTTGACTTAACACTCACCTTGAAGGAATTTCTTGTGCTAACTCAGAACACTGCTCAGAACAGTTTGAGCAATAAGGTCTACAGTGTTCTGAGGGCAACGTATAAAACTCTTGTCCCAAAGATTTTCAAGTATTTTTCTACTGTCAAAATTTCTAACATATTTGGGATTGATTTTCTGATAATATTTTGTCTTACAAGGAGTCCTTCACTGAATAATATTGTTTTCCTAAAAAGATATTATCAAAAGATTTTATCTTAGCCTGTAAGATATGATTTCTAAAAAAGATAATGTTGGGAGATTCAATTCCAGTTGGAATACTGATTATTTTTTAGAGTTATTGCTAAAATCCAAAACCTCCCACATACTTGCAACACAAATATTCCATGGGTATAAAATCTCTTGCATCTCAGCGTTTTCATTCACGGTTTTTCAAGGAGCAAAATCGAATTTTTTGTGAGAAAATTTTCTGATTGAAAAACCTTCAAGAAGTGTGCTAAATTGAGTCATCTATATTGGCATAATAGGGATTGTATTGTACCTTACATTCAACTTATTTAGAAGCATTCAAAGTAAGGTGTTTTTCTATTCTCCTTTGTCGTCAGTGAGATTAGAGTGTGTCCAAGTCTTCAGAGACTTTGGACGTGGTGTGTGACTCGTTCTCAAGTGAAGGCTAGTTACGTGTTTGTAATGAGAGTCTCGGGGGAGACTAAGTTACGTGTGTGACGTAGTCACGTGTGAGTTACATGTGTAACGAATTCAGCCCGTGTTAGTAAAAGTGTTGCTGAAATCCTACTGAGGTAGGTTGTGGTTTTTATACCTCAATTGGGCCAGATGTGTTTTTCACATAAAAATATTGTGTATACTTTCATATTTCCGCATTCAGTTTTATTTTGCCTCACTCCAAACACCTCTCCAAACAGTTCTCACGAGTGTTCTGAAACAAACGAAAAAGTTGGAAGACACAATTCACCCCCCTCTTGTGTCTTTGTGCGCTTATAATCTAACAAAAGTCATGAACCTTAATCCTTCAATCTCATGGTCACAACTCATCCATCAAACATGGTTTTAACTTTGACCTCATCTTAATAGGCACTAAAATTATCTCAACATCATCATTAAGCCCAATCTTAACACCAAGCATCACCCCCCTTAATACCATGTTCATTCCCAACTTCACTTTATCCATTCAATCTCACAACCAACCTTCAAGAAAATCATAAATTGACATTCATCAAGGTTAAATACTTCATTTAATACAAAAATTCAGATTGAAAACATCAAAAATTGAATTAGGGAAGAGTTAGGGTTTTCACCTCTCAACCTCTCAAATACACACAAGGAGGTGAGAAAACCGGTTGAAGGCTGCGACACTGGCGGCAAAAGGCGGGTGGCGATGGGCGGTGGCGGTGTGGGGCGTCGGACGGCCGGCAACCGGCGGCGTAAATGGGCAGAGGAGCCGGCAAAGAAAAACAGGGGAAATTGGGGGGGGTCTGTCGGGTTTACTGGGAAGAAAGGGGGTTGGGGTTTAGGTTTTGATTTTTTTGATATTGTTTTGTTTTAGTTTTAGTTTATTCTTTTTCTTTTTTTTTGTTTTCCCCTTTAATCTATTGACACCTAAATATTTTCTAGATTTTTCCTATCTTTATCCACCCGTTCTACTATTATTATTATTATTTTTTTTCATTCATTATTTATATATATATATGTATATATATATGATTAAAATAATAGTTTTGGCTCAAATTAATAAATTTAAGTTTTACATCTTTTGGATGTTAATTTGGAGGAAAAATTTTAATTTTCGCATTTTCATTCTTTTTTTTTTTCTTAATGATTAACTCACACCTTTTATATACATAACTTGCCCCCTTTTTATTTTTGTTAGATTGTTATTAAATTAATTCGTATGTTATTATCATTATCGCTTTTCATTTAGCCCTTGATCATGAGGCGAATATTTATTCATCGGGCAATTCAAATATTTATTAGCACTTGAATGAATTATTTAGGAGCGTAACAAGATTCATTTTGAGGCGACGCCATTGTTTCAACCTGCAATGTATAAAAATATATATATACATATATAAAATGTTAAATTGAAATGCGGCACCCAACTTGATTAATTTGTAATTACCATAATGCAATATAATTAGTGTTTTTAGGTTTGGACCGTTACAATAAAGAACCTAGTTTGTATAGTGGACCACTACAACCTGCTTATAAGTCTTAAAGAAATAAGCCAGAAGATTCTGATATGAACTCTTTGGTGTGTGATCCATGACCCATTGATAGTTACTTGTAAATGAACGAGGTGAAATTTGGAGGCATATACAGTTTGGACCTTACAAACTTGTCAAGATAATTATCCAACCTCTGGTTCAGAAGGTCATCCTCATCACTTTCAGTGTAATTAGCTCAAAAAGTTTACCCACTTAGAATATTCACCTACATCAGATGTTGCTTATTGCTTTAACATTTTCTTTTTGCAAAAAAAGTCAATTGGAAAACAAGGATCAGAAGCATTTACTATAAAAGGATTTCAAAATTGAGGACAAGTAAACAGATGAAAAATAATTGTGCATTGCTTGCTCATATGGCAAAAGATTCAAATTCAACTTATAATTTTGCAGTTAACTGTTTTAATAATTTCTTGACCTAGTCATGCCATCTTGAAAAAGTAGTTGAAAAATAATGCCGAACAAATTTTGAGCAATTGGTTGCAGCTGAAAATATTAGTAGATGCTATACGATGATTGGCATTTCAAATATGTGCATAGAAGTTACGATGAAATTGTTGATGCAAATAATCGAGGAGAAGCTCTTGAATTGATCAAACTCTTGGCCTCATATAATCACCAAGTAAACTCTATTTTGAAAAATGCTCTGAAGAATAACAAGTATACATCACCTAGAGTTCAAAACAAAAAATTCTACATGTATTTGCCTAAAATATTCATACTGCAATACGAAAAGAAATTGGAAATTCTATGTTTTTCTTAATCGTGGATAAATTAAGGGGTGTACCAAAAAGAGAATAGATGGCTACAACTGTGAGGTTCATTAATAAAAGTTGATGTGCATGGGAATTACTTTTAAACTTAGTACATGTTAAAGATACAACTTCATTGACTCTCAAGAATAAGATATGTGTTGTCTTTTCGCATCATAACCTTAGCATTGGAGTTATTAGAGGGGAAGGGTATGATGAAGCAAGCAATGTGCATGGGGAATGAAATGGATTACAAGCGTTGTTTCTTAAAGATTGTCCTCATGCACATCATATACATTGTTTAGCTCATCAATTTCAATTGACATTGATTGCTGCAGGAAGAGAAGTGCTAGAAATTCATAGTTTCTTTCAAAACTATGTCATCGTAGTCTATATTGTTACTAGCTCTTTTAAACATCATGACGAATTAGAAGAAAGCTATAAGGCTGAGTGAGCACATTTGCTTGAATTTGGTGAGCTTGACACTAGAGTACGGGCTATTCAATTTGATAATTGGCAACATCCTGAAGATACTTAATGGAACTTGCATTTTAAATCAGTATGTACTTTAATTAGGTCATACGGTCCTTCTTGTTCAGTTCTTTGTAGGATAGCTATTAGAGCATCTTTGTTTTCTGAATGAAGGAATGCAAAACGTGCCCTAAGCTCTTGACATCATTTGATTTTGCATGTGATTAAGGAAATGATGGGTGTTAAAGAAGCACTTTGTCTAGCTCTATGGAGAAAACCACGAGATATCGTAAATGCTATGTACCTAGTTTGAAGAAGAAAGATGTTAATTCAAAAGTTAAGAGAAGAAAGATGGGAAGTTTTGTCATATTGTGTAACGTCGTTTGTGAAACATATTATATTTCAGTGCCCAATGTGAATGTCATTCTTCAGTCACTACGCCTACAAAGCAAGCAAAAGCACACTGTGAGAATGCAGCAACATTTTCGGGAGGATATGTTTACTATTGATGTCGGTGAACTACTTATAGAACTAAATTGTAGATTCAGTGAACGAGCAACGAAGTTGCTTGTGTTAATTGATGCTCTTAGGTTCCGTTTGGTCCTTAAAAAATTTGGTGAAAAGAAAAATTGAAAAAAAATGTGAAGGAAAAAAAGTTAGGAGAAAATGAGTTTTTTTCTCTTATTTGGATTGAGGAAAAAATACAAGAATTTGGATGAAAAATTTGAATGTTGATGAACTACTTAAATCATATTGATGTCATCTAAGCAATGTGAAGTTGGAGGGGATTGGGAATTTTCCTCAAACTTTCCTCACAATTTTACGAGGAAAATTTTATCACTTGTTTCTAATAATTTTTCCATCTAACTTTCCCCCATATTTTTTCCTTTGTGATTTTCTCCAAACCAAATGTAAGAAAAAAAGTAACTTTCTCAAATTTTTTTCTTTCTACTAAAATTTTCAAGGTCCAAATGGAGCCTTAATCTTAAAGATGGTTGTAAGTCATTCGAAATTGATAATATATGCAGTTTTGTTCAAAATTATTACTCAAAACAAAGTTCTGAGAAAGAATAGATCACATTTGAAGTATGAATTGCAATTCTATGAGCTGGATATCCCAAATCATCCAAAGTTGCAGAATATGAGCACGATTGCTTACTGATGTCAAGGGCTGACAATGATTGGAAAATCGTAAAACCAACTTTTAGTTGATAGACTACTGCATATGGTCCTAACTCCTCTTATTTCAATTGCAACTATACGTAGGGCTTTTTTTTTTTAAACTATGAAAATCATCAAACAAGCCTCTGTGATACAATGGAAGATAGGTTTCTTATGAAATATATGATTTTCCAGGTCTAGAAGGAAATTACTGCGAAGTTCTTAATGGATATGATAATAGAGGCGATCACAACAGAAATAACGAGCTTTGTTTTTTTATGTACTTCGTTAATAAATTCCACATACGTCGAACATTTTAAATTTGTTAATTTCGTTTTCATTTTCATGTTTTATCAGTTGGGCTCAGTAGGTACCCACTACAAAAAAAAGCCCAAATAGCAGCGAAAAAGGCAATGGAAAAAACTGGAACAACGACGGATATTTTTATTTAGCGAAGGAAGTCATCCGCCACTGAAACGCTTGTTGCTAAAAACGTAGCAATGGAAATCGTGAATTCGGTCGCTGAACAGCGACCACAGAAAGCAACGGATGCCGGGGGAGGCAGGAATGGTTCGTGAACCTTCAACGGACGGTATATATTTTCTACCTCTATTCTGCTTGTTACTGCAGTCAGTCATCTGCATGATACATTAACTAAGGAGGAGATTAAAACCAAAAATCCTTTAAAAAATCGCTGCTCAATGCAGGTTCCGAATGATTCAGCTAAGCTGCAAATCTTATTCTTAATTTTTTTTTTTCTTTTCCATCTATCAAAGAATTGATGGGAGTAAGAGATTTACAAGAGATGCTGATGGCTGAGGTCAAGATGATACAATTGTGTTACAAAAATTCCCTAAATGAGGACATTTGACTTTTGTACAAGTGGTAAATATATACAAGAGGGTATCAATACCATTTCAAGGCAAATACTGTTCAAGACACTCTTGCAATTTATTGAATGTAACGGGCTTCGATATGAAAGAATCCATTCCATTTGCTAAGCATTCATCTGCACTCTCTGACAATGCATTTGCTGTCATCTGCATTATGTCAAATCATGAAGTGAGTATCAATACAACTTTACAAATTACAAATACCAAAACATCTGGCTTGCAGGAATTAAGAGTACTTACTGCAATAATTGGGGTTCTCGTTGGTGGGGGTTCTTGATAAATAGGCTGTGTATCTGGTGAATTCATCGGTTGCTCAATTCCAGCCTCTGCAGCAGCATCCCAACTCCCAGTATCTTCATAAGAACGAATAATTCTTGTAGCTTGAAGTCCATCCATCACTGGCATGCACACATCCTGCAATTATGCATGCGCTTTCAATTAGTTTGGCACACAACCCATCAAAACTGTCACATTTCTGTCAAATTTCTCTTTCACTTGCTTAAAGGATGCAGAACCATTCTTACTAGTTCTGCAGCCACATCTCGAGCAATATTTTGTTCAATAAGAGACAAAGCTTCGACAAACAATCTCCATTATTCGAACCATGCAAGCAAAAATTTCTTGACTAAACTTATCACTTTTTCCAAAATGCTGGAGACTAATTAAGCCCACGTTCTCCTCTAATTCACCCCACTATTCTGCAAGCAAGGAAACAAGTGACCCTTTATAGCAGATTTTAATTTAATGCAAATGAGGCAGTCTCATGTGAGATGAGCTCATTTTGTATTGGACCATCGTGTGGCCCAACTCTCTCTTTCCACTGTGTCACATGACTCGAAATGGTTGTAGCAGAATATCTGCGTTTAATAGAAGGAAAATATGGAATGTTCTAGGATGGAAAAAGGACAAGTGGTTTATAGAAAACATACCATCAAAATGAGGTCATAGCTACAACTTTGTACGGCTCGTACAGCTTCCAATCCATTGTTGACCACGTCGATATTGTGCCCTAGTTGTTTCATCATGGTCCGTGTCACCATGACATTTATCTTGTTATCTTCCACCAGGAGAATTTTAGGTCTTTCTTCAGGTACACTTGCTGCTGGCTGGCTGCTTGCAGTACTCTGGAGACTTCTATCAGAGGCCTGCATTTGGCGTGTTTGTTGTGGTTCCTCGTTTGTATTTGCCATTTGACCGACTTCTTTTGCCCGGAGATCCATCTCTTGTTCCTGGGCTTGTCTGTTCCCTTCATTCACAAACTGATGACCGCTATAAGTATGCTCAGGATCCGCATTCCCACTGTGCTTGGATGAACTATCAGATGATGCCCGGTCTAAATCCGTATCAGAACAGGCATTCAGAGGCGACCCCATCTCCTTCAATGGTTCAGGAATTAGGGGAGGAAATGTGGCGGCATGTGCTGATGTGACATTGACATCTGGCAACGTAGCGTATGCATAGTTGTTCGGTAACAAAGTAGGGTTCCTGCTAGTTCCACTGGCAGCAACCAGGGAAGCAAATGACCGTGGTTCGAATTTGAAGCATCCTGCAGTTATGTCATCAACTGCGGTGTCTTGATTATTGGCATGAGGGAGTTCATCAGGGTCATCTGATTGATCATCTGATTGATAATCAGATATTGGAGATACCCGATATGGCAACACAAATGTGAATGTTGATCCAATGTTCTCTTCGCTACTCACCGTCATATGACCCCCCATCAGCTCAACCTGTTGCAGAGTTCAAATAACATAGGCCACTAGAAGTGACTCAAAGAGTCTAGGAGGAGGTCCTCAAATTTTCATTTTAAAAGAATTGAGATAGTATTGACATTACAATAAATACTCTAAAAGGATATCAATCATAACCAAAAGTTAAAAGTACAAACAGAATTTACCAGTTGTTTACAAATGGCCAGGCCGAGGCCAGTTCCACCATACTTCCGAGCATGATCAGCACTGGCTTGCATATATTTCTTGAATAATGTGGGCAAAGCGTGCTCTGTCACAATTTAGCCCCATGGGGAAAAAGAAGAAAAAGGGAGCAATTAGAACCGAATAGAAGCATACACTTACAACCCTGATCAATGCTGGAAAACAAGAAAAACCTAGGAAAGTGATGAATTTTCTTTTTGGGTCAATTATGCAAACATGTGCATTAATCAGGATTGATGTTATGTTAGAACCTGGTATTCCGATGCCGGTGTCAAAAACGTCACATTGGAGCCATACTATTGTTGGAGACACTGGTTCTCCACCTTTGCTCGGTGTTCTGGGCTCATCAAAGATTTGATGATTTTCATTAGGAGCTTCCAAATACAATTGGCCAGAAATCCCCTTTTCCTTGGAACCCCTATGGGTTTCAACGGATTTATGATCTCCTTCTCCAGAATATGGTGCTTTTGCAACAACGAGCCTTATGCCAACTTTACCTTGATCGGTAAATTTAACAGCATTGCTGCAGAAGGTCAAAGCATCAACATGTAAGCATTCTGATAATGGATGGAAAGGACAGTTAAACAATGAAAGAATAATTCTAAGGTGAATAATAAATAAACTTCTTATGATCACCATGAGATGTGATTGATCACTACCTGACCAGGTTTGTAAGAATTTGTCGAATCCTCAGAACATCCCCAATTACCTGATTTAGACAACATACACATAAGTCGGGGTTCACATCAACTGCATGATAAAGACCTGTTTTTGTTCCATATGACATGGAAATTTTCTCACCTCTACAGGGACATCATCTGCTATTTGTCCTTCCAATGTCAACATTTTCTTCAGAGATGCCGCAGCAGTCTGGAGTACATGTCTTACAACCTCTCTTGGTCTGAACTTGGTAGCTTCCAATTTCATAACACCTGATGGCAAATAATTAACAAAGAACAGCTAATGATCAATTCAGATTTCAGATTGCACAAACGAAAAAATTGCATTGAATGTTTTAGAAAAAGGAATGTTTCCAAACCTGATTCAACCTTAGAGAGGTCAAGGATGTCATTTATAAGCTGGAGAACCAAATCTCCCGAAGAAATCATGACATCTAACAATTGTCGTTGCTCCTTGTCAAGCCTTGTGGTGGCAAGAACTTCAGCCATGCTGACAACCCCAGATAATGGGGATCGTATCTCATGAGACATGGTAGCCAGCATTTGTTTAGCTCTCATGGTTTCCTCTGTGATATGTATGGTCTTATTCAGTTCTGTTTCCATGGCTTTCTGCACTGCTATCTCCTCTCGGAGTTTTGCCATCTTTTCTCTTTTCCTAACCTGTTTAGAATGTAAAATAAATGTGTTGCTTTAAGAGTGATGGGCACCATGTCCATAAATAAACAAGGCTGGGGACAAACGGAAGACAACAGCAAGCAGCAGGAGAGAAGACCGTGTCACTGAAATATCAGGGCAAATGGTTAACTGCGACCTCACCATTATGTTACTGAAATATAAGGTCATTGGTTAATTGCAAGCTTGTGATTATCTGCTCATTGGTATATCAGTTGGTAGACTAAGGAAAAGATGGAAAATATGGTACAATATGCCGCTATTTCAAATTCCCCACTCTTGGAGCATATCTTCATGCTTATGGCCTTTTGAGACAGCTGTGGCACAAAAGGAAAAAGAGGTCTGATATTGAAAAAGAACTGACCTGATCTGTAATATCCATTCCAATGTAATTGACACCAATCGTCTCTCCGGCCTTATTGAACACAGGTTCGACATATATCAAGAATGTTTTGGAACCAAATAGTTCCGTATCAAAAGTTATTTCCCTTTTTCCAGGTAATCCACGCTCCAAGACTTCTCGTTTGAAGTCTAGAGATTCCTTCACTCCTGCACCAGAGAAGATCTCGGTATCTGTTTTCCCTATAATGTCCTGAAATTCCCAAGGAAAGTTGAGAGACACCGCTACTGTTTTCTCAGGTGACATGCTTTGAAGAACAGGAAATGCAGGGTGACTTCTTACCTCCTCTTTAAAGCTTGGGTAGTGATTGTAAATGAAACGATATCTCAACTCTTTGTCCTGAAAGAAAGATCACATGGTAAAAGCCTCAGTAAAACTTCAACCAATAAAAAGAAACACAAAACATGACGAACTTAACCTAGCTTAGAAGAAGTTTAAGTTGAATAATGGGGTCACAGAAACATTGACATGAATGGTTGAGGACGGATAATGCCGTTCCAGCTGGCCATCATCATGCTATTGTATGATAAATTCACTCTTTTTTCGGAAATCAATCCTTTTGATTGTACTTCCAAGACCAATAATTCATTCTCAGAGGCTCTGATAAAGCACTTGAGTCCAAATCTAAATCACAACATCAAAATAGACGCAAACATTTAACAGTTTACTTGACTATGGCATCTCTCTTTTGGTTCCTACAATCCCACCTCAATATTTTGAATGAGAATTAAATTCTGTCATTTTTACCCACCTATAAGACCAAGTCAAACAAAAACTGAATTCCCAAGACTGACGCAAGATCACCAGAGAGTTTTTGTCAGCAAAATTGAAGGATTTAAGACCATTATTTGTTGACTTACCATATGCCCAAGGACAATGGGTGCATTCTGAAGAATGAAGTGTATAAAGTTATCTGCCCTTTTGAGCATACGTGACAACTCTTCAATGGGTGTCGATTGTTTCTCCACATTTTTGATGCTCTCCTGCAGCTTCTCCAACAGAATCTGCTCCCTCTGCCTGCTTTCTTCCAACAGTCTTTCCATCATCATCGCTCGTTGCTTCCAATACACAATGGTATCAAACTCAGCATCAATTTCAAGTCCCGTACTCTCAATTGGCACATCAAGCTTCTTCTTCGGGGCAACTTTGTAAAAGTTGTAAAGCTCCTCTAACTCCGAAACTGGATGTCTATCAGTCCCAACTCTTTCTTCTTCAAATCGATATTGCTCTAATATTTTCAACCTCTTAAGCTCAACCTCCTCTCTTTGCTTGCTGAGGCGATCAAGCTCTTCCTTCAAAAGTCGAACAGCATTGGCTTGCTTATACTCCCAATGCTTCATAAGGTGGGCTAATTGAGAGGACCCTTTTCCACTGTGACTTGTAACCACTCGAAGATATTCAACATCAATCTCAGAAGGTTCCGCGTTGATTGCAACTTCTTTCAGCATATCTTGATCTTCTTTTGGCCTGTCTACATTAAATTGACTCCCTACTTCGTTTACATTATCCGGCCACATTGAAGTCAGGATTTCTTCCACTTCCATGTTATCATCTATAGGATCTTCCATTGCTGTACTACTATTGTTCTACTGCTTGGAACCCAAAAATCCCAGAAAGTCAGCTCTTTCACTGATTGAATTTGATTGAAACCCAGGTGTTGTTCTTTGTCACATTCGTTTGTAGGAGAGCAAAATTGTCAAATCCAAGATGCCCAACTCAGAAAATTGCTTCGAATAATCAATTCAGTGCTGCCTAAGAAGTTCCTGATTGAGGGCGATTTTGGGAATCAAAGTTCGTCCCTAAAAAACCAAAACAAAAGCAGAATTCTGCTGTCAATAATATCAAACAGTGCAATTGAATTTTTGATGATTTTTTTTAGCTTTCTTATTGAAAATATGCAAGATGGCAATGCAAGAACTTCCCATTTTTGAGCTCATTAACAATTAAAAGATTAAAAATTTGCCCATGAAACCGAAAAAACAAATACACCATTTGTTAATCTTGTAAGGAAGAAAATGAGGGAAACAGAAAGAACTTGAGATTGGCATTGCTTCTGCATCAAATGCTGGGCATTGTTCACAAGTCAAACAGAGTGCCCAGAAATCCAAAATGCTGAATTTGAATTTGGATCAACATCCATCGTCAGATTTCATAGAACCAAGAACAAGATGACATAGAAGAAGAAGGAAATGCACGGTGTAAAGTCTGTACTAACCTGGGGATTGATGATTGATGATTGATGACTGATGACTGATGATCAGAAACTAAGTAGAAACAGAGGCTTCAGACAATAATTTCTGGGTTGAAGAAGAGAGAAAAAGGCTATATATGTGGGATTGAAAGAATAAAAATAAAAATGGAGAAAAATGAAGAAAATGGATGGGCTGTAGATCTGAGAGTTTGTCACAGACATGTCTTGAAATCATCAGTCAATTACAGGGAGACCCAATTGGATTAAGAGAGAGAAACTAACATAAATTAAAAGAGAGGGAGAACCAAGTCCAATCCAACAAGGAGTTTAAAAAAATAGCTAGAAGAAGAAGAAGTGTGAGTCAGAAAACTAAGAGGCAGCCATGTGCTTATGGTTGGAGCTTCTCCGTAATTTAATTTCTTTTTCTTTTTCTTTTTCTTTTTCGCTTTGTTTATAGTTTAGTTCTTGTTCTTGGGTGCCACTGAATTCTGTGTATATATATATATATATATATATATATATTTTTTAAATTATAATTTCTCTCTCTCTCTCTCTGTGTGGTTGTCTGGTTGGGTTACATTCAGAGCTCCTATGATGCCTTTTCGCTCTGGGATTCTGAAATGCCTGCATATATAACTGCATTTCTCTGTCCTCGATCAAGCAGGTCTGAGATCGATGCATGACACGAACAAGCGTTTTTCACTTCTTATTTGATGCTCGACTGTGAACCACTTATCTATTAAATTAAAAACAAAAAAGCTACGTAGATCAGATAGTAGAAGTAGCAGCAGAATTTACCTAGTGATTTGTAAGATTAATCATGAACATGCAGACTCCCACGGGGGGAAGGAAGAGTAGAAGACCCTCCAAAATAAACTAAATTAAAAACTCAATTGAGGCACGTCGTGTTACGCGCGCCTTTGCCTTGCTCTTTTTTTTTTTTAACATCATTCTTGAAGGGGTATGATATATGCCGTATTACAAAATACTTCTTAGATATCTTTTGTTCATAATTTATATAGCTTAAAAAGAAAATTTTGGATAATTTTTTCAGTTTGAGTAGTAGCGGATTAAAACATAATATCTCTCTGAACTTCTTATGTTCCGCTTTTATAGATTAGTAGGTAATCTATAGTTTTTAAATCTATAGCCTAACGAAACCAGTTTCTCTGTAATTTTACAATTTGTGATAAGACTACTATATTAGACCCCTCTATATTCCACCTGGTAGCAGAATTTCTAGGATATTAGATTTGGACTTCTTAGATATCTTATTTTAACATAAATTAACATGTTATATGGTTTAAATCATCAAATTTTCAATAGTTACAATTAATAATGAACCATGAAGTTCAGGATTTGCCGGCTACATCAATGTGCATGACTCTTTCTTAATGACTCAATTGATATAAAAAATTTAACATGGTATTGAAGCAGGTTGCTCGATCTCGATCTCTCACCGTTCGCGTTTAATTAAAATTGTGTACACGTGTTGGACCTTCCTAGTAGCCCACACGTCAGAGGGCGTTTTGGAGTATGAAAGTGGATGTTGTCCCACATTGATAAAATAAAAAAGAATTAAAAAATTATTGTTGTCCCACATTGATAAATTGAAGGGTTTGAGTATGTATATAAGTTTGTGAGTTACCCACTCATTACCAATTGGTTTTGAGTTGGAACTTCATTTGAGCTGATATACATAACTCTTTGTTAATAACCCAATTGATATAAAAAATGTATCATGTGTTGTAGCAAAATATTTATTATCTTTCTTTAATAAAACTATAACTTCCTCGTCAAAGCCTATATCATATTTCTACTCACACGAATTATGTCAGCACCGTATATGAAAAAATGTCTATATTTTAAATACAAGTCTAATATATATATATATATATATATATATATATATATATAGATGTAAAATAAGTAAAAATACAAACTCCTAAGCATATAATATAAATTACTTTCCTCATTTATACCCGGTTCATTAAATCATATTTCAATTTGCGTTCTCTTACATTGACCGCCTATTGACTTTCTTTTTCTTTTTTTTGGTGAGGACGTCACACTTATATATATATATATATATATATATATATATATATATATATATATATATATATATATATATATATATATATATATATATATATATAAGTGTGACGTCCTCACCAAAAAAAAGAAAAAGAAAGTCAATAGGCGGTCAATGTAAGAGAACGCAAATTGAAATATGATTTAATGAACCGGGTATAAATGAGGAAAGTAATTTATATTATATGCTTAGGAGTTTGTATTTTTACTTATTTTACATCTATATATATATATATATATATATATATATATATATATTAGACTTGTATTTAAAATATAGACATTTTTTCATATACGGTGCTGACATAATTCGTGTGAGTAGAAATATGATATAGGCTTTGACGAGGAAGTTATAGTTTTATTAAAGAAAGATAATAAATATTTTGCTACAACACATGATACATTTTTTATATCAATTGGGTTATTAACAAAGAGTTATGTATATCAGCTCAAATGAAGTTCCAACTCAAAACCAATTGGTAATGAGTGGGTAACTCACAAACTTATATACATACTCAAACCCTTCAATTTATCAATGTGGGACAACAATAATTTTTTAATTCTTTTTTATTTTATCAATGTGGGACAACATCCACTTTCATACTCCAAAACGCCCTCTGACGTGTGGGCTACTAGGAAGGTCCAACACGTGTACACAATTTTAATTAAACGCGAACGGTGAGAGATCGAGATCGAGCAACCTGCTTCAATACCATGTTAAATTTTTTATATCAATTGAGTCATTAAGAAAGAGTCATGCACATTGATGTAGCCGGCAAATCCTGAACTTCATGGTTCATTATTAATTGTAACTATTGAAAATTTGATGATTTAAACCATATAACATGTTAATTTATGTTAAAATAAGATATCTAAGAAGTCCAAATCTAATATCCTAGAAATTCTGCTACCAGGTGGAATATAGAGGGGTCTAATATAGTAGTCTTATCACAAATTGTAAAATTACAGAGAAACTGGTTTCGTTAGGCTATAGATTTAAAAACTATAGATTACCTACTAATCTATAAAAGCGGAACATAAGAAGTTCAGAGAGATATTATGTTTTAATCCGCTACTACTCAAACTGAAAAAATTATCCAAAATTTTCTTTTTAAGCTATATAAATTATGAACAAAAGATATCTAAGAAGTATTTTGTAATACGGCATATATCATACCCCTTCAAGAATGATGTTAAAAAAAAAAAAGAGCAAGGCAAAGGCGCGCGTAACACGACGTGCCTCAATTGAGTTTTTAATTTAGTTTATTTTGGAGGGTCTTCTACTCTTCCTTCCCCCCGTGGGAGTCTGCATGTTCATGATTAATCTTACAAATCACTAGGTAAATTCTGCTGCTACTTCTACTATCTGATCTACGTAGCTTTTTTGTTTTTAATTTAATAGATAAGTGGTTCACAGTCGAGCATCAAATAAGAAGTGAAAAACGCTTGTTCGTGTCATGCATCGATCTCAGACCTGCTTGATCGAGGACAGAGAAATGCAGTTATATATGCAGGCATTTCAGAATCCCAGAGCGAAAAGGCATCATAGGAGCTCTGAATGTAACCCAACCAGACAACCACACAGAGAGAGAGAGAGAGAAATTATAATTTAAAAAATATATATATATATATATATATATACACAGAATTCAGTGGCACCCAAGAACAAGAACTAAACTATAAACAAAGCGAAAAAGAAAAAGAAAAAGAAAAAGAAATTAAATTACGGAGAAGCTCCAACCATAAGCACATGGCTGCCTCTTAGTTTTCTGACTCACACTTCTTCTTCTTCTAGCTATTTTTTTAAACTCCTTGTTGGATTGGACTTGGTTCTCCCTCTCTTTTAATTTATGTTAGTTTCTCTCTCTTAATCCAATTGGGTCTCCCTGTAATTGACTGATGATTTCAAGACATGTCTGTGACAAACTCTCAGATCTACAGCCCATCCATTTTCTTCATTTTTCTCCATTTTTATTTTTATTCTTTCAATCCCACATATATAGCCTTTTTCTCTCTTCTTCAACCCAGAAATTATTGTCTGAAGCCTCTGTTTCTACTTAGTTTCTGATCATCAGTCATCAGTCATCAATCATCAATCATCAATCCCCAGGTTAGTACAGACTTTACACCGTGCATTTCCTTCTTCTTCTATGTCATCTTGTTCTTGGTTCTATGAAATCTGACGATGGATGTTGATCCAAATTCAAATTCAGCATTTTGGATTTCTGGGCACTCTGTTTGACTTGTGAACAATGCCCAGCATTTGATGCAGAAGCAATGCCAATCTCAAGTTCTTTCTGTTTCCCTCATTTTCTTCCTTACAAGATTAACAAATGGTGTATTTGTTTTTTCGGTTTCATGGGCAAATTTTTAATCTTTTAATTGTTAATGAGCTCAAAAATGGGAAGTTCTTGCATTGCCATCTTGCATATTTTCAATAAGAAAGCTAAAAAAAATCATCAAAAATTCAATTGCACTGTTTGATATTATTGACAGCAGAATTCTGCTTTTGTTTTGGTTTTTTAGGGACGAACTTTGATTCCCAAAATCGCCCTCAATCAGGAACTTCTTAGGCAGCACTGAATTGATTATTCGAAGCAATTTTCTGAGTTGGGCATCTTGGATTTGACAATTTTGCTCTCCTACAAACGAATGTGACAAAGAACAACACCTGGGTTTCAATCAAATTCAATCAGTGAAAGAGCTGACTTTCTGGGATTTTTGGGTTCCAAGCAGTAGAACAATAGTAGTACAGCAATGGAAGATCCTATAGATGATAACATGGAAGTGGAAGAAATCCTGACTTCAATGTGGCCGGATAATGTAAACGAAGTAGGGAGTCAATTTAATGTAGACAGGCCAAAAGAAGATCAAGATATGCTGAAAGAAGTTGCAATCAACGCGGAACCTTCTGAGATTGATGTTGAATATCTTCGAGTGGTTACAAGTCACAGTGGAAAAGGGTCCTCTCAATTAGCCCACCTTATGAAGCATTGGGAGTATAAGCAAGCCAATGCTGTTCGACTTTTGAAGGAAGAGCTTGATCGCCTCAGCAAGCAAAGAGAGGAGGTTGAGCTTAAGAGGTTGAAAATATTAGAGCAATATCGATTTGAAGAAGAAAGAGTTGGGACTGATAGACATCCAGTTTCGGAGTTAGAGGAGCTTTACAACTTTTACAAAGTTGCCCCGAAGAAGAAGCTTGATGTGCCAATTGAGAGTACGGGACTTGAAATTGATGCTGAGTTTGATACCATTGTGTATTGGAAGCAACGAGCGATGATGATGGAAAGACTGTTGGAAGAAAGCAGGCAGAGGGAGCAGATTCTGTTGGAGAAGCTGCAGGAGAGCATCAAAAATGTGGAGAAACAATCGACACCCATTGAAGAGTTGTCACGTATGCTCAAAAGGGCAGATAACTTTATACACTTCATTCTTCAGAATGCACCCATTGTCCTTGGGCATATGGTAAGTCAACAAATAATGGTCTTAAATCCTTCAATTTTGCTGACAAAAACTCTCTGGTGATCTTGCGTCAGTCTTGGGAATTCAGTTTTTGTTTGACTTGGTCTTATAGGTGGGTAAAAATGACAGAATTTAATTCTCATTCAAAATATTGAGGTGGGATTGTAGGAACCAAAAGAGAGATGCCATAGTCAAGTAAACTGTTAAATGTTTGCGTCTATTTTGATGTTGTGATTTAGATTTGGACTCAAGTGCTTTATCAGAGCCTCTGAGAATGAATTATTGGTCTTGGAAGTACAATCAAAAGGATTGATTTCCGAAAAAAGAGTGAATTTATCATACAATAGCATGATGATGGCCAGCTGGAACGGCATTATCCGTCCTCAACCATTCATGTCAATGTTTCTGTGACCCCATTATTCAACTTAAACTTCTTCTAAGCTAGGTTAAGTTCGTCATGTTTTGTGTTTCTTTTTATTGGTTGAAGTTTTACTGAGGCTTTTACCATGTGATCTTTCTTTCAGGACAAAGAGTTGAGATATCGTTTCATTTACAATCACTACCCAAGCTTTAAAGAGGAGGTAAGAAGTCACCCTGCATTTCCTGTTCTTCAAAGCATGTCACCTGAGAAAACAGTAGCGGTGTCTCTCAACTTTCCTTGGGAATTTCAGGACATTATAGGGAAAACAGATACCGAGATCTTCTCTGGTGCAGGAGTGAAGGAATCTCTAGACTTCAAACGAGAAGTCTTGGAGCGTGGATTACCTGGAAAAAGGGAAATAACTTTTGATACGGAACTATTTGGTTCCAAAACATTCTTGATATATGTCGAACCTGTGTTCAATAAGGCCGGAGAGACGATTGGTGTCAATTACATTGGAATGGATATTACAGATCAGGTCAGTTCTTTTTCAATATCAGACCTCTTTTTCCTTTTGTGCCACAGCTGTCTCAAAAGGCCATAAGCATGAAGATATGCTCCAAGAGTGGGGAATTTGAAATAGCGGCATATTGTACCATATTTTCCATCTTTTCCTTAGTCTACCAACTGATATACCAATGAGCAGATAATCACAAGCTTGCAATTAACCAATGACCTTATATTTCAGTAACATAATGGTGAGGTCGCAGTTAACCATTTGCCCTGATATTTCAGTGACACGGTCTTCTCTCCTGCTGCTTGCTGTTGTCTTCCGTTTGTCCCCAGCCTTGTTTATTTATGGACATGGTGCCCATCACTCTTAAAGCAACACATTTATTTTACATTCTAAACAGGTTAGGAAAAGAGAAAAGATGGCAAAACTCCGAGAGGAGATAGCAGTGCAGAAAGCCATGGAAACAGAACTGAATAAGACCATACATATCACAGAGGAAACCATGAGAGCTAAACAAATGCTGGCTACCATGTCTCATGAGATACGATCCCCATTATCTGGGGTTGTCAGCATGGCTGAAGTTCTTGCCACCACAAGGCTTGACAAGGAGCAACGACAATTGTTAGATGTCATGATTTCTTCGGGAGATTTGGTTCTCCAGCTTATAAATGACATCCTTGACCTCTCTAAGGTTGAATCAGGTTTGGAAACATTCCTTTTTCTAAAACATTCAATGCAATTTTTTCGTTTGTGCAATCTGAAATCTGAATTGATCATTAGCTGTTCTTTGTTAATTATTTGCCATCAGGTGTTATGAAATTGGAAGCTACCAAGTTCAGACCAAGAGAGGTTGTAAGACATGTACTCCAGACTGCTGCGGCATCTCTGAAGAAAATGTTGACATTGGAAGGACAAATAGCAGATGATGTCCCTGTAGAGGTGAGAAAATTTCCATGTCATATGGAACAAAAACAGGTCTTTATCATGCAGTTGATGTGAACCCCGACTTATGTGTATGTTGTCTAAATCAGGTAATTGGGGATGTTCTGAGGATTCGACAAATTCTTACAAACCTGGTCAGGTAGTGATCAATCACATCTCATGGTGATCATAAGAAGTTTATTTATTATTCACCTTAGAATTATTCTTTCATTGTTTAACTGTCCTTTCCATCCATTATCAGAATGCTTACATGTTGATGCTTTGACCTTCTGCAGCAATGCTGTTAAATTTACCGATCAAGGTAAAGTTGGCATAAGGCTCGTTGTTGCAAAAGCACCATATTCTGGAGAAGGAGATCATAAATCCGTTGAAACCCATAGGGGTTCCAAGGAAAAGGGGATTTCTGGCCAATTGTATTTGGAAGCTCCTAATGAAAATCATCAAATCTTTGATGAGCCCAGAACACCGAGCAAAGGTGGAGAACCAGTGTCTCCAACAATAGTATGGCTCCAATGTGACGTTTTTGACACCGGCATCGGAATACCAGGTTCTAACATAACATCAATCCTGATTAATGCACATGTTTGCATAATTGACCCAAAAAGAAAATTCATCACTTTCCTAGGTTTTTCTTGTTTTCCAGCATTGATCAGGGTTGTAAGTGTATGCTTCTATTCGGTTCTAATTGCTCCCTTTTTCTTCTTTTTCCCCATGGGGCTAAATTGTGACAGAGCACGCTTTGCCCACATTATTCAAGAAATATATGCAAGCCAGTGCTGATCATGCTCGGAAGTATGGTGGAACTGGCCTCGGCCTGGCCATTTGTAAACAACTGGTAAATTCTGTTTGTACTTTTAACTTTTGGTTATGATTGATATCCTTTTAGAGTATTTATTGTAATGTCAATACTATCTCAATTCTTTTAAAATGAAAATTTGAGGACCTCCTCCTAGACTCTTTGAGTCACTTCTAGTGGCCTATGTTATTTGAACTCTGCAACAGGTTGAGCTGATGGGGGGTCATATGACGGTGAGTAGCGAAGAGAACATTGGATCAACATTCACATTTGTGTTGCCATATCGGGTATCTCCAATATCTGATTATCAATCAGATGATCAATCAGATGACCCTGATGAACTCCCTCATGCCAATAATCAAGACACCGCAGTTGATGACATAACTGCAGGATGCTTCAAATTCGAACCACGGTCATTTGCTTCCCTGGTTGCTGCCAGTGGAACTAGCAGGAACCCTACTTTGTTACCGAACAACTATGCATACGCTACGTTGCCAGATGTCAATGTCACATCAGCACATGCCGCCACATTTCCTCCCCTAATTCCTGAACCATTGAAGGAGATGGGGTCGCCTCTGAATGCCTGTTCTGATACGGATTTAGACCGGGCATCATCTGATAGTTCATCCAAGCACAGTGGGAATGCGGATCCTGAGCATACTTATAGCGGTCATCAGTTTGTGAATGAAGGGAACAGACAAGCCCAGGAACAAGAGATGGATCTCCGGGCAAAAGAAGTCGGTCAAATGGCAAATACAAACGAGGAACCACAACAAACACGCCAAATGCAGGCCTCTGATAGAAGTCTCCAGAGTACTGCAAGCAGCCAGCCAGCAGCAAGTGTACCTGAAGAAAGACCTAAAATTCTCCTGGTGGAAGATAACAAGATAAATGTCATGGTGACACGGACCATGATGAAACAACTAGGGCACAATATCGACGTGGTCAACAATGGATTGGAAGCTGTACGAGCCGTACAAAGTTGTAGCTATGACCTCATTTTGATGGTATGTTTTCTATAAACCACTTGTCCTTTTTCCATCCTAGAACATTCCATATTTTCCTTCTATTAAACGCAGATATTCTGCTACAACCATTTCGAGTCATGTGACACAGTGGAAAGAGAGAGTTGGGCCACACGATGGTCCAATACAAAATGAGCTCATCTCACATGAGACTGCCTCATTTGCATTAAATTAAAATCTGCTATAAAGGGTCACTTGTTTCCTTGCTTGCAGAATAGTGGGGTGAATTAGAGGAGAACGTGGGCTTAATTAGTCTCCAGCATTTTGGAAAAAGTGATAAGTTTAGTCAAGAAATTTTTGCTTGCATGGTTCGAATAATGGAGATTGTTTGTCGAAGCTTTGTCTCTTATTGAACAAAATATTGCTCGAGATGTGGCTGCAGAACTAGTAAGAATGGTTCTGCATCCTTTAAGCAAGTGAAAGAGAAATTTGACAGAAATGTGACAGTTTTGATGGGTTGTGTGCCAAACTAATTGAAAGCGCATGCATAATTGCAGGATGTGTGCATGCCAGTGATGGATGGACTTCAAGCTACAAGAATTATTCGTTCTTATGAAGATACTGGGAGTTGGGATGCTGCTGCAGAGGCTGGAATTGAGCAACCGATGAATTCACCAGATACACAGCCTATTTATCAAGAACCCCCACCAACGAGAACCCCAATTATTGCAGTAAGTACTCTTAATTCCTGCAAGCCAGATGTTTTGGTATTTGTAATTTGTAAAGTTGTATTGATACTCACTTCATGATTTGACATAATGCAGATGACAGCAAATGCATTGTCAGAGAGTGCAGATGAATGCTTAGCAAATGGAATGGATTCTTTCATATCGAAGCCCGTTACATTCAATAAATTGCAAGAGTGTCTTGAACAGTATTTGCCTTGAAATGGTATTGATACCCTCTTGTATATATTTACCACTTGTACAAAAGTCAAATGTCCTCATTTAGGGAATTTTTGTAACACAATTGTATCATCTTGACCTCAGCCATCAGCATCTCTTGTAAATCTCTTACTCCCATCAATTCTTTGATAGATGGAAAAGAAAAAAAAAAATTAAGAATAAGATTTGCAGCTTAGCTGAATCATTCGGAACCTGCATTGAGCAGCGATTTTTTAAAGGATTTTTGGTTTTAATCTCCTCCTTAGTTAATGTATCATGCAGATGACTGACTGCAGTAACAAGCAGAATAGAGGTAGAAAATATATACCGTCCGTTGAAGGTTCACGAACCATTCCTGCCTCCCCCGGCATCCGTTGCTTTCTGTGGTCGCTGTTCAGCGACCGAATTCACGATTTCCATTGCTACGTTTTTAGCAACAAGCGTTTCAGTGGCGGATGACTTCCTTCGCTAAATAAAAATATCCGTCGTTGTTCCAGTTTTTTCCATTGCCTTTTTCGCTGCTATTTGGGCTTTTTTTTGTAGTGGGTACCTACTGAGCCCAACTGATAAAACATGAAAATGAAAACGAAATTAACAAATTTAAAATGTTCGACGTATGTGGAATTTATTAACGAAGTACATAAAAAAACAAAGCTCGTTATTTCTGTTGTGATCGCCTCTATTATCATATCCATTAAGAACTTCGCAGTAATTTCCTTCTAGACCTGGAAAATCATATATTTCATAAGAAACCTATCTTCCATTGTATCACAGAGGCTTGTTTGATGATTTTCATAGTTTAAAAAAAAAAAAGCCCTACGTATAGTTGCAATTGAAATAAGAGGAGTTAGGACCATATGCAGTAGTCTATCAACTAAAAGTTGGTTTTACGATTTTCCAATCATTGTCAGCCCTTGACATCAGTAAGCAATCGTGCTCATATTCTGCAACTTTGGATGATTTGGGATATCCAGCTCATAGAATTGCAATTCATACTTCAAATGTGATCTATTCTTTCTCAGAACTTTGTTTTGAGTAATAATTTTGAACAAAACTGCATATATTATCAATTTCGAATGACTTACAACCATCTTTAAGATTAAGGCTCCATTTGGACCTTGAAAATTTTAGTAGAAAGAAAAAAATTTGAGAAAGTTACTTTTTTTCTTACATTTGGTTTGGAGAAAATCACAAAGGAAAAAATATGGGGGAAAGTTAGATGGAAAAATTATTAGAAACAAGTGATAAAATTTTCCTCGTAAAATTGTGAGGAAAGTTTGAGGAAAATTCCCAATCCCCTCCAACTTCACATTGCTTAGATGACATCAATATGATTTAAGTAGTTCATCAACATTCAAATTTTTCATCCAAATTCTTGTATTTTTTCCTCAATCCAAATAAGAGAAAAAAACTCATTTTCTCCTAACTTTTTTTCCTTCACATTTTTTTTCAATTTTTCTTTTCACCAAATTTTTTAAGGACCAAACGGAACCTAAGAGCATCAATTAACACAAGCAACTTCGTTGCTCGTTCACTGAATCTACAATTTAGTTCTATAAGTAGTTCACCGACATCAATAGTAAACATATCCTCCCGAAAATGTTGCTGCATTCTCACAGTGTGCTTTTGCTTGCTTTGTAGGCGTAGTGACTGAAGAATGACATTCACATTGGGCACTGAAATATAATATGTTTCACAAACGACGTTACACAATATGACAAAACTTCCCATCTTTCTTCTCTTAACTTTTGAATTAACATCTTTCTTCTTCAAACTAGGTACATAGCATTTACGATATCTCGTGGTTTTCTCCATAGAGCTAGACAAAGTGCTTCTTTAACACCCATCATTTCCTTAATCACATGCAAAATCAAATGATGTCAAGAGCTTAGGGCACGTTTTGCATTCCTTCATTCAGAAAACAAAGATGCTCTAATAGCTATCCTACAAAGAACTGAACAAGAAGGACCGTATGACCTAATTAAAGTACATACTGATTTAAAATGCAAGTTCCATTAAGTATCTTCAGGATGTTGCCAATTATCAAATTGAATAGCCCGTACTCTAGTGTCAAGCTCACCAAATTCAAGCAAATGTGCTCACTCAGCCTTATAGCTTTCTTCTAATTCGTCATGATGTTTAAAAGAGCTAGTAACAATATAGACTACGATGACATAGTTTTGAAAGAAACTATGAATTTCTAGCACTTCTCTTCCTGCAGCAATCAATGTCAATTGAAATTGATGAGCTAAACAATGTATATGATGTGCATGAGGACAATCTTTAAGAAACAACGCTTGTAATCCATTTCATTCCCCATGCACATTGCTTGCTTCATCATACCCTTCCCCTCTAATAACTCCAATGCTAAGGTTATGATGCGAAAAGACAACACATATCTTATTCTTGAGAGTCAATGAAGTTGTATCTTTAACATGTACTAAGTTTAAAAGTAATTCCCATGCACATCAACTTTTATTAATGAACCTCACAGTTGTAGCCATCTATTCTCTTTTTGGTACACCCCTTAATTTATCCACGATTAAGAAAAACATAGAATTTCCAATTTCTTTTCGTATTGCAGTATGAATATTTTAGGCAAATACATGTAGAATTTTTTGTTTTGAACTCTAGGTGATGTATACTTGTTATTCTTCAGAGCATTTTTCAAAATAGAGTTTACTTGGTGATTATATGAGGCCAAGAGTTTGATCAATTCAAGAGCTTCTCCTCGATTATTTGCATCAACAATTTCATCGTAACTTCTATGCACATATTTGAAATGCCAATCATCGTATAGCATCTACTAATATTTTCAGCTGCAACCAATTGCTCAAAATTTGTTCGGCATTATTTTTCAACTACTTTTTCAAGATGGCATGACTAGGTCAAGAAATTATTAAAACAGTTAACTGCAAAATTATAAGTTGAATTTGAATCTTTTGCCATATGAGCAAGCAATGCACAATTATTTTTCATCTGTTTACTTGTCCTCAATTTTGAAATCCTTTTATAGTAAATGCTTCTGATCCTTGTTTTCCAATTGACTTTTTTTGCAAAAAGAAAATGTTAAAGCAATAAGCAACATCTGATGTAGGTGAATATTCTAAGTGGGTAAACTTTTTGAGCTAATTACACTGAAAGTGATGAGGATGACCTTCTGAACCAGAGGTTGGATAATTATCTTGACAAGTTTGTAAGGTCCAAACTGTATATGCCTCCAAATTTCACCTCGTTCATTTACAAGTAACTATCAATGGGTCATGGATCACACACCAAAGAGTTCATATCAGAATCTTCTGGCTTATTTCTTTAAGACTTATAAGCAGGTTGTAGTGGTCCACTATACAAACTAGGTTCTTTATTGTAACGGTCCAAACCTAAAAACACTAATTATATTGCATTATGGTAATTACAAATTAATCAAGTTGGGTGCCGCATTTCAATTTAACATTTTATATATGTATATATATATTTTTATACATTGCAGGTTGAAACAATGGCGTCGCCTCAAAATGAATCTTGTTACGCTCCTAAATAATTCATTCAAGTGCTAATAAATATTTGAATTGCCCGATGAATAAATATTCGCCTCATGATCAAGGGCTAAATGAAAAGCGATAATGATAATAACATACGAATTAATTTAATAACAATCTAACAAAAATAAAAAGGGGGCAAGTTATGTATATAAAAGGTGTGAGTTAATCATTAAGAAAAAAAAAAAGAATGAAAATGCGAAAATTAAAATTTTTCCTCCAAATTAACATCCAAAAGATGTAAAACTTAAATTTATTAATTTGAGCCAAAACTATTATTTTAATCATATATATATACATATATATATATAAATAATGAATGAAAAAAAATAATAATAATAATAGTAGAACGGGTGGATAAAGATAGGAAAAATCTAGAAAATATTTAGGTGTCAATAGATTAAAGGGGAAAACAAAAAAAAAGAAAAAGAATAAACTAAAACTAAAACAAAACAATATCAAAAAAATCAAAACCTAAACCCCAACCCCCTTTCTTCCCAGTAAACCCGACAGACCCCCCCCAATTTCCCCTGTTTTTCTTTGCCGGCTCCTCTGCCCATTTACGCCGCCGGTTGCCGGCCGTCCGACGCCCCACACCGCCACCGCCCATCGCCACCCGCCTTTTGCCGCCAGTGTCGCAGCCTTCAACCGGTTTTCTCACCTCCTTGTGTGTATTTGAGAGGTTGAGAGGTGAAAACCCTAACTCTTCCCTAATTCAATTTTTGATGTTTTCAATCTGAATTTTTGTATTAAATGAAGTATTTAACCTTGATGAATGTCAATTTATGATTTTCTTGAAGGTTGGTTGTGAGATTGAATGGATAAAGTGAAGTTGGGAATGAACATGGTATTAAGGGGGGTGATGCTTGGTGTTAAGATTGGGCTTAATGATGATGTTGAGATAATTTTAGTGCCTATTAAGATGAGGTCAAAGTTAAAACCATGTTTGATGGATGAGTTGTGACCATGAGATTGAAGGATTAAGGTTCATGACTTTTGTTAGATTATAAGCGCACAAAGACACAAGAGGGGGGTGAATTGTGTCTTCCAACTTTTTCGTTTGTTTCAGAACACTCGTGAGAACTGTTTGGAGAGGTGTTTGGAGTGAGGCAAAATAAAACTGAATGCGGAAATATGAAAGTATACACAATATTTTTATGTGAAAAACACATCTGGCCCAATTGAGGTATAAAAACCACAACCTACCTCAGTAGGATTTCAGCAACACTTTTACTAACACGGGCTGAATTCGTTACACATGTAACTCACACGTGACTACGTCACACACGTAACTTAGTCTCCCCCGAGACTCTCATTACAAACACGTAACTAGCCTTCACTTGAGAACGAGTCACACACCACGTCCAAAGTCTCTGAAGACTTGGACACACTCTAATCTCACTGACGACAAAGGAGAATAGAAAAACACCTTACTTTGAATGCTTCTAAATAAGTTGAATGTAAGGTACAATACAATCCCTATTATGCCAATATAGATGACTCAATTTAGCACACTTCTTGAAGGTTTTTCAATCAGAAAATTTTCTCACAAAAAATTCGATTTTGCTCCTTGAAAAACCGTGAATGAAAACGCTGAGATGCAAGAGATTTTATACCCATGGAATATTTGTGTTGCAAGTATGTGGGAGGTTTTGGATTTTAGCAATAACTCTAAAAAATAATCAGTATTCCAACTGGAATTGAATCTCCCAACATTATCTTTTTTAGAAATCATATCTTACAGGCTAAGATAAAATCTTTTGATAATATCTTTTTAGGAAAACAATATTATTCAGTGAAGGACTCCTTGTAAGACAAAATATTATCAGAAAATCAATCCCAAATATGTTAGAAATTTTGACAGTAGAAAAATACTTGAAAATCTTTGGGACAAGAGTTTTATACGTTGCCCTCAGAACACTGTAGACCTTATTGCTCAAACTGTTCTGAGCAGTGTTCTGAGTTAGCACAAGAAATTCCTTCAAGGTGAGTGTTAAGTCAAGATCTTCTAATTGGTATATTAATAAGAATCTAGATGAATACACCCAGTAATTAACCCTAAGGCTCTTGTGATCCTTTGACATCCTTGATGTCGTGCATACATGTTCACTTGGATATTCCATGCTTTTTCGAACTGTTCTCCAGGGTGTTTGTAACCTGTCTCAATACACAATTCTAGCACACTACTCAAGCATAGCATGATAGCATATTGACTGGTACATTTAGGTTATTATCATCAAAACCTTACACATGATTGTTTCAACAAATTTCTCCTTTTTGATGATAACAAACCAAATGACCATCAAAGTGCGACAGAGCAAAGGGCAAGAACATTGATGCCAAAATCGTAATTTAAGGAGTCCAATGCACACACGAAATAAAGCAAGAGTAAGAATCAGCTTAAAACAGGCAGACCAATCGAAGCATGGTCATACTTATCTTCCCTCTTTTGACACCATCGAAAAGGTTGAGGGAACCATCTACATAAATTCAGTAGGAATGCACCCACCACCAAGGGTAATGAGGAAAAATAACAACGATACAAGTCAAGTATATGGTACATAATGATATTGGCCATCCCAGTCACGCACAGACATACAGCAACATTAGCAAGCAAAGGCATAGCATAAACCAAACCCATCTAAAATCAGACATAACCATTGTCAATCACAAGCAAAATCAAGTTTATCCGAACAGAGAAGAAAGTAGTGCTGTTGAAAACAAGACAAGGACTAGGACTGAGAGCAGGGGTGAATCAGGAAGAAGGAGAGGGAGGAACAAATTTGGCCGTGAGGGCAGATAGAGTATGTAGAATATCCTCATGGTGCTGTGCATTCAAGGCCTTTTCTTCACTGAGTGCGTGCTTCACTTCAGTAATCTCCTCCTTCAGATGGAGCTGATCCTGTACTAGTGCCTCAACTGTGGACGGGCTGGAAGAGACAGCCTCACTGGAAATAGGACTGGGACCAGGGCCAAAGAGTGTTTTGGGTCCTTGTTCTAACACTGTACCATCACTCTTCTTTACTGTGAACCCACACCCAAGCAAAGTGTTGCTCCCTATTTCGTCTGTGACCTAAAATCCCACTCTCTTTTGCAAGGGAATCCCAAGTGTCTCAAAAACTGAAGTTAGAAGGAAGCCATAGCCTATATCATGACTCTTAGAGGTGTTTGCAATACATCCAATATGACTAATCATGATGGCGGGTAGATTAATTTGCTCCCCTGGCTTGATTATAGTTGAAATAGGTGGTTTTAAAGTGAATTATGTGAACATGTGAGTGAGATTAATAAGAAATTGGTGTTAGAATTTTGTATACTGAGTGTGTGTTTGTCATGAGTTGGTGATTTAGGATTAGATGTGGGTGAATCTTAAGCTTAATTGGGTTGCTTTAAGGATGTTTATGTGACGCTTGTGGAATAATTGAAAAAAAAGGGGGGGATATATGAATGTGGATGAGGTTGTTGTATAAGTATATGACATGACTAGTTGTCAAGTAAAGGAGGGGGAGAAAAGAACAAGTAGTCTTGTGAAGTGCAGTTACTAACATAATATGCCTATGTTATTTTATGTTAGCTACTAAATAATTGTACGATTGGACTCATTTTGAACCTGGAACCAAGTTCATGACATCACCCTAAATCGTATCGCAATCCAAAGTTTAACGGCTAATGACGACCTGTTGACGAGAAAAACAATAATCATAACAATAACGTTAATATTACTAATGGTTAAAGGAAAAAAAAAAGAAGGAAAAAAGTAGTCACAATTCTAATAATAATAACAATAATAATAATAATAATAATAATAATAATAATAATAATAATTAGCATGACAATAATGATAATAATAGTTATAATAATAATAATAATACTGACAGTTGATAACGTCGTTAATTTTAATAAGAGCAAAGAGATAACGATGCTTATGGGGTTTTAATAATAATTCAAATGGTACTGGTAATAACGCCATTACTAACAAACTCTAGACGAATCCCACCTTTACTTTGCTATAACATTTATTAAACGATCGTTAGGAAGCATAAAAGAAAAGGAACAAATAAGATAAAATAAAAACAAGTTAAGTTAGTAACAACTATTATACTTGTTATAAAGCAACGAAGTTGAGGGAATTTAAATTATTCATTAAGTCAAGAACTTTAATAAAATCTGTTAATCTCGCACTAATAAAGAAAATGACATTTTTGGCACAGAAGTAGGGCTATTGCTGTCGCTTCAAGCTACCAGCAAACGATTTTCAATAAAACGGAGAGAGATTCTCAAAGGCCAGGTACGTACATTGCCTGTATTATTCGAAAACTCACATGTTTCTTAAGTTACACAAAATCAATATTGTATTCATATAATGAATCATTTATGCAATGTTTTGTCACCTAAGCAAGTGGTCCCATCAATTATCAATCATCAGGGCTTACGTCCTTCATTTTACCCATGCGGCTGCAACTCAGGTTTTTCGATCGGCTTGGGAGGTGTGCACCTATCTCAAGATCGCTGTAGATGTCAACAAGGGTCCACTTTCAAATAATAACTAGTAAATCAACTGTACACATACATTCTCTCTCTCCTGTTTGAAAAATAAAATGTTTTGAAATGCGGGCGCCCAACTAATTTAATTAAAAGTGTATTTTACTGCATAAGAGGGTTCGTGCTAAGCTTCGGCTCATGTTTCGAATGTTTTTGTATTTTCTGTTTTAGGTAAAGGATTAATGAACAGTTTCCTTCCTGGCAAGCAAACCAAGTTCATGACATCACCCTAAATCGTATCGCAATCCAAAGTTTAACGGCTAGTGACGACCTGTTGAGGAGAAAAACAATAATCATAACAATAATGTTAATATTACTAATGGTTAAAGGAAAAAAAAAAGGGAAGGAAAAAAGTAGTCACAATTCTACTACAACAACAACAACAACAACAACAACAACAACAACTACTACTACTACTACTACTACTACTACTACTACTACTACTACTAATAATAATAATAATAATAATAATAATAATAATAATAATAATAATAATAATAATAATGAGAATGACAATAATGATAATAATAGTTATAATAATAATAATAATACTGACAATTGATAACGTTGTTAATTTTAATAGGAGTAAAAAGATAACGATGTTTATGGGCTTTTCATAATAATTCAAGTGGTACTGGCAATAACGCCATTACTAACAAACTCGAGACGAATCCCACCTTTAGTTTGCTATAACATTCATTAAACGATCGTTAGGAAGCATAAAAGACAAGGAACAAATGAAATAAAATAAAAACAAGTTAAGTTAGTAACAATTGTTATACATATTATAAAAGAGCGAAGTTGAGGGAATTTAAATTATTCATTAAGTCAAGAACTTTAATAGAATTTCTTAATCTCGCAGTAATAAAGAAAATGATATTTTTGGAGCAGAAGTGGGGCTACTGCTGTCGCTTCAAGTTACCAGCAAATGATTTTCAATAAAACGGAGAGAGACTCTCAAAGGCCAGGTACGTACATTGCCTATTCTCTTCGAAAACTCACATGTTTATCAAGTTACAGAAAATCAATATGGTATTCATATAATGAATCATTTTATGCAATGTATTGTCACTTAAGTAAGTGGCCCTATCAATTATCAATCATCGGGGCTTACGCCCTTCATTTTACCTTCGCGGCTGCAACATAGGCTTTCCGATCGGCCTGGGAGGTGTGCACCTATCTCAAGATCGCTGCAGATGCCAACAGGGGTCCAATTTCAGATAATAACTGACAAATCAACTTTACTCATTTGTTCTCTCTCTCTTTTTTGAAAAATAAAATGTTTTGAAATGGTGGTGCCCAACTAATTGAATTAAAAGTGTATTTTACTGCATAGGAGGGTACGTGCTGAGCTTCAGCTCATGTTTCGAACGTTTTTGTGTTTTTAGTTTTAGGTAGAGGATCAATGAATAATTTCCTTCCTGGCAAGCGAACCAAGTTCATAACATCACCCTAAATCGTATCGCAATCTAAAGTTTAACGGCTAATGACGACCAGTTGAGGAGAAAAACAATAATCATAACAATAACGTTAATATTACTAATGGTTAAAGGAAAAAAATAGAAAGAAAAAAGCAGTCACAATTCTAATAATAATAATAATAATAATAATAATAATAATAATAATAATAATAACAATAATAATAATAACAATGACAATAATGATAATAATAGTTATTATAATAATAATAATACTGACAATTGATAACATTCTTAATTTTAATAAGAGCAAAGAGATAACGATGTTTATGGGCTTTTCATAATAATTCAAGTGGTACTGGCGATAACACCATTATTAACAAACTTGAGACGAATCCCACCTTCACTTTGCTATAAAATTCATTAAACGATCGTTAGTAAGCATAAAAGAAAGGGAACAAATAAAATAAAATAAAAACAAGTTAAGTTAGTAACCATTGTTATACTTATTACAAAAGAGCAAAGTTGAGGGAATTTAACTTATTCATTATGTCAAGAACTTTAATAAAATTTGTTAATCTCGCACTAATAAAGAAAATGACATTTTTGGAGCAGAAGTGGAGCCATTGCTGTCGCTTCAAGGTACCAACACACAATTTTCAATAAAACGGAGAGAGACTCTCAAAGGTCAGGTATGTACATTGGCTGTGGCCTTCGAAAACTCACATGTTTCTCAAGTTACACAAAATCAATATGGTATTCATATAATGAATCATTTTATGTAATGTTTTATCACCTAAGCAAGTGGCCCCATCAATTATCAATCATCAGGGCTTACGCCCTTCATTTTACCCGCGCGGCTGCAACTCAGACTTTCCGATCGGCATGGGAGGTGTGCACCTATCTCAAGATCGCTGCAAACGTCAACAGGGGTCTACTTTCAGATAATAATTGGTAAATCAACTTTACTCATACATTCTCTCTCTCCTGTTTGAAAAATAAAATGTTTTGAAATGCGGGCGCCCAATTAATTGAATTAAAAGTCTATTTTACTACATAGGAGGGTACATGCTAAGCTTCGGCTCATATTTCGAATGTTTTTGTATTTTCTATTTTAGGTGAAGGATCAATGAACAGTTTCCTTCATGGCAAGCTACAAGGCAGCAAGAAATGAGCGAAAGTTGCAGTTTTACAGAGCGTTAGCTAGCCAAGCGCTCACAGTGATTTATAAGTTAGCAACCTAAGGGCTTACAGAAGGTATATGCTTTGGGACATTAGGTTAATTGGAGTCTGGTATTGGTATGCTAAGTTATCAAGTGTACTGTGGGTTAAACAGGTTGTCAAATGTATGTTTGTTCCCAATGCTTGGTGAATCAGGTGATGACGTGGATAACACAGTGTTACACGTAGTTTCAGGTAGCCTTGTTCCGTTATGAAACAGCGATAATGTCTCCAATCAAAATACTTCCGCTGCAAATCATTTTGTAAATAAGTGATTAAGTTAGAGCAACCAGGCATTAGAATTGGAGGTGTTACATTTATGACTTACATTAGTAGTTGGCTAAGCAATTTGTGTATTATCTTCACGACAACATATGTTGCTCATTTCTTTTAAAAAAAAAGTTAATTATTCTTTTTGACATACAGTTAGTTAAGCAACAATATTTTAGGAGATAATCTATATTAACTATTGATTTACAATATTGCATTGAATTAATAACAATTAGCTTATTCATCTATTAGCAACTAATTAATACACTATTATATGTAAAACTAATTAATACAGTGAACACACAATGTATCTACATATATCATAAATTAAAGAAAAAGGGATTTACTAATGGTTAAGAGAAGTGATTAAAAATAACACCTTAATGGTCAAGCTAATGGATAAGTTGCTAGGAAAAAGAACTTGACTATTGGTCTATCCAAAGTTGATGAAAGCTGTAGACACCAGGCATAGGGTATGAATAGAGATGAGAGAGGAAGGGGAAGAAGCTTAAAACAGTGAGCTTTGATTCTTGTGCATGGTTGGAAATCTTTTGTAAAGGAATATTGTCATTGAATGCTCTTATATATATATATATATATATATATATATATATATATATATATATATATGTCTGTGTGTGTATGTGTGTCTATATATATATATATATATATGGAGAGAGAGACAGAGAGAGAGGGGGAGAGAAGGGAATGAAAAAAAGAAATAAATTGCTGCCACATGTATAAGTAAGGCCATAAGGGTATTAACTGGCATATATCTTCAAGCAAATAAGGTCATAAGGGCATCAATTGTTATAAAAAGTATTAGATAAACTGAGATTCCCGGTAGTTCATTTTTTTCAATGGGGGCCACCATCCATACTGTCCCCTTAAATCCGTCCTTGGGCCAAGCTCCAAAATGTTGCATTAGTTACTACCTAAGGGTGTTTCCTTTAGGATTGAATGATCTTTATTACTCCACCTAGTACAATCACATCATAATGGTTGTTCACTTAAACCTTTGTGATGTGAAACAGGGCCCCTCAATGATAAGAATGATCAAACATCAACACTAAAGTAACAAGACCTCGAACGAAGCTAAGCCTTGAGTTACAAAGGAAAAATTAAGAAAGTCTTTTCAGAAGAGAAGGTTCTTTCTATAAATAGGATTTGATGTCATGGAAAAACTTCTTTCTCTGGTTGGTGAAATTAGGTGGCAAAACCTTACAAACTAAGTAATAGGCGATATCATCGAACAAGGGGGCCATACCAAGGGTGATTGCAAGGAGATGCTCATCAGGGAAAACATCATCGATGTGAAGATCTTTCCCCTTAATCATGAGCTTGAAGAGGTGATCGGCTACCACATTCTCAGCTCCTACCCTGTCCTTAATCTCTATGTTGAATTCCTGCAGAAATAGAACCCTGTGAGACTTAGCATCCTTCTTGTCTGGGAGGGGCTTGGGAACATAGTGGTTAGTGTACACCATGACCTTGGGGTGTAAAAGATAAGGTCTAAATTTCTTAATTACATGCACCACTGCAAGCAACTCCTTTGCAGTAATTGTCTGATTTTGCGGAGCCTCATCAAGTGTCTTCCTGGCATAGTATATGACTTAAGGCTTCTTGTCCTTTCGCTACCCAGACACTGCCTAAATTGCATGGTCACTAATATCGTACATCATCTTAAATGGGAGACTCCAATATGGTGGCTCGATGATGGGGTCAGAAATAAGAGCCTATTTTATCCTACACAATGGCACTCATCAGTAAAAATAAACAGAGTATCTTTGGCTTAAAGTTTAGTTAGAGACTTACTGATTTATCCCACATCACCAAGGAACTCGTTATCCCCTTGACAAAAGTAGTGGATGACAATTGCTTAATAATCTCAATCTTGACTTTATCAATCTCAATGGCCCTATGAGAAACTACATGACCAAAACCACCCCCTACTGCACCATGCAATGACATTTTTCCTAATTCAAAACTAGTTTGACTTTATCACATCAAAGAAGTGCCTTACCAAATTTTCCAAACACAAATCAAAGATACCTCCATAGATTGAAAGTCATCCATGGATACTTCTATGATGCTCCCAATATAATCAAAAAATATGGTGGTCATACATCATTGGAAGTGGCAGGGGCATTATATAACCTAAAGGGCATCCTCATATAAGCAAAGGTATCATAAGGGCATGTAAATGTCATCTTCTCTTAGTCACTTGGATGGATAAGAATCTAAAAGAAACCAAAATAATTGTTCGAGTAACAAAAGAAGGGCTAGCCAACCTTTCCAACATTTGATCAATGAAGGAGAAGGGGAAATGATATTTGCGGGTGGATTCAATTGTCTATAATCAATGCACATGCACGACCTGCTCATAGTCCTAGTAAATGTAAGCTCATCACGTTCATTATTGATGGCAATCACACCTCTTTTCCTAGGAGCTACCTGAACTGGATTCACTCACTCACTATTTGAAAAAAGATAATGATTCTAGCGTCAATAGTTTGAGACCCTTTCTTCACAATCACTTATGTATTAGGATTTAAATGCCTATGAGGTTGTCTAGAGGGATTATGACCATCATAAAAAATAATCCTATACATGCAGGCCAGAGGATTGATTCTCTCAATATCATCAATGTCATAACCTGTTACACCTGTATGATTTTTGCACATGTCTAACAACTTCTTAAGTTGGGCACCATCAACTTTAGTACTAACAATAATAAGGAATGTAGAATTAGGGCCAAGAAGCTCATACCAGAGATAGAAAGGTAGAAGTTCAACTCAATCTAGAGCGCACTCTTCTTACCATCACTGGAGATTTGAATCTCCACATTGAGAACCTCTCTGTGTTGTTGCATAAGCAGGTATGTTGGAGCTTAATTAAGTACCCCTATATAAGTCTCCTTCTCTTTATTTTGATGTGGCCCAAGGTCATGCACACTAAAGGCTACCAAACATGCATCTAAAGGCTCCATATGAGTAGGAATTATTGTCTCCTCGTTAACAACCATTTCAAGTGTATAAAATTAGTAACATGTATCTTTCAGGACAGGAGAAGCCATGACTTGTAAAAGGTTGAACTTGAGTTTCTTCCCCAATCTGGAAAGATAACTTTCCATTCTTTATATTGATCTTAGCTCTAACCATGGCTAAGAATAGTCTCCCTAACATGATAGGGATCTAGCTATCTTCCTTCTTCTCCATGACTACAAAGTCATAAGCGATAAAGAATTTTCCAACCTATAAGGGCACATGCTCTAGAACACTCATGGGATGCTTCACAGGTTGGTCTACCAGTTAAATAGAGATAGTCATAGGTTTCAGATCTCCTGCCTAGATCCTCCTACAAATGGAGTAAGGCATAAGGCTCACACTTGCCCCAAGATCACATAGGGCCTTGCTAATCACAAGATCACCGACCACTTATGGTGTAGAGAAATTTCCAGGACTAGATAGCTTAGGGGGAAACTTTTCTAGATGATAAAGTTGAATTCTTCAATAAGAGTCACTGTAGCGTGCTCGTGCAACTTCCCTTTGTTGGAGAGCATATGCCTTAGAAATTTAGCACTGGAAGGCATGCTAGTGCCAGCTTCCAAAAGGAGCTATTGATGTGTAGCTTGGAAAGCATATCCATTCTTCTCATCCTTAGCCTTTATAAACAGTAAGGATAAGGAACCATAGGCTTGTAAGGCTCAACTAACTTAGGCACACTCTCAACCTCCAGCTCCCCAAGCTCCTTCTCCTCTCTAGGAGTTTCAGCTGAAACATCCATCTCTGCACCTACTCCTTTTACCTCATTCTTTTCTCCCTTTCAATAGTCTTTGGAGCCTCTGGCACTCTCCCACTCCTTAATGTGATAGCATTCATATGTGCCGCAAGATTCATCTTAAATTGACCTAACAGATGCCCCTAAGGGCGAGAAAGAAGACTCACTTACAAGGCAATCTGAGCTATTCGAGTCCGCATCATCTTTTAGTGGGTAGTTGGATGTTAACTAGTTGATTGACTCGACAAGAGCATCATTATTCTTGGATTGAGTTTGAATGAAGTGCTCTATAAAACACTCCAAGTTGGATTTTTATTGAGGGGGTTAAAGAGATGAGTTATAGGGAGCTCTATATTGGAATACTGGTGGTTAGATGGCATTTTGTGGTTGGGGGTTGGTGTTCCTGTAAGAGAAATTGGGATCATTTCTCCATCTTGGGTTATAGGTATTAAAGTATTGGGTCAAATTTTCTAAGGCATTGGCTTGCTCAACTCAAAGAAAATTGACTTGACAATTAGGAGTCATGTGTCCCTGCACACCACAAATCTCAAAGACAACTCCACCTTTATGTGATAAGCCAGAAGAATTGCCAGGGATAGGTGCACCAAAGTGATCGAAAACTTGTTCAGTTAACTTTACAATTATATGGTGTAATTGTAGCTAGCAACTGACAAGTATGGATTGAAACCCTTAGGAAACTCACTTTCAACTTCTAAACCAACAAAATACTCAGCATAAGTTTATGACTAACTTTGGGGTTTGCAATAGATTAGCCTATGTTAATGAAATAGATAATTTTCAAGAAAAGAAAATAGGTATTAAAAGCCTCAGCTTGGGGTTCACCTCATTGTTATAATTCGAGAATAGTTATTAACTTCTGCAAACTTGTTCCTATGTGCATTAAAGTGGAGAGATTATAAAATCATGCCCATCTATGCCTTCTTTCAAAGGTCAATAAAGTACTCTAGAAGCGCTAAGTATCTACTTTCACGAAATCAGGAATATAAGGACTACGAGATCAAATAATCAATGCTTCTAATTAAAACCCTAATGGTTTTCATTGCAAAATCACAATCATTCCCTAAGCCACAATACATTAAGGTTTCATGTTTTAATTCTCCCGTTAATCTTGATTAACCCTACATGAAAACTCTTTCAAGCCTTTCATCAAACAAGGATTGGTCAATTAGTGAAAAACAAATTTGTAGGTGTGAAACAAGTCTAGCGAGATAATTCAAGGTCATCAAATCATAATAGGGTTACTCTCAATCTAAGATAGAGATTTCATCTCTAAACATGATATTAATTGAAAATTCAAATTTCCAAACCTTAAGCATGATAATTAACATCACAAGCAATCAAGAAACAATTAAAGAGAACTTCAGGAACAAACCTGAGAATTAATTGATTTCGAGAATGGAAATTTTCAAAGCAAAATAATGACAATCTTCAGCAATAATCCTCAATCTAATCTCTTGGAATAATTTTCTAAACTATTGTTTGAAAAGCAATGTAAAAGGATGCTTTTATAAAATCTAAAACTGTTCCTTTAATGAGAACGAAATCGGTTTCACTAAAGCTGCATGGTCATGCAAAGCAACACAACATGTTGTATTGACAATAGTCTCTAAAGACTGTACTAAGTGACATGGGCATGCAGATCTGCAGGCCACCCTGTGTCTCTACCTGAAAATTGAGCAAGGAATCTAGTAAGAGAAATGCATGGCTCCATAGCTTTTCACGACGTCCTCTTTCATTCCTTTAAACTTGAGCTATTGGCATGGGTGTACAAAATGGCATGGTAGGCAGTGTTGTTCCTTTTTCCTTAGCTTTCCACTTGATTCATTTCTCCTCTTTTATTCTTGGCTTCTTTTACCTAGAATGGCCATCAAATCTCTAAATCAAAGCCAAAACATGTACAAAAAGAGGAATTAGAACCATTTAAGTGTTTATAAGGAAAAACAATCAAATTTCTTTAATCCTAAGGTGAGAAGCAAAGACATACTCAAGGATTTGAGTAAGGAAAATAGGTGAAAATATGATTTGAAAAGAACATACAACATATAATGTTACGTAATGACTTACATAGGAACATATGATGATGAGTTTGTATAAGATATGACTATTTAAAAAAAGATCAATCCTCTTATAAACACATAGAGAGTCAGAGCACAAGGAGAATTCATGATATCAATACTTACCTAATGTTTCCACCTTTTGTCGCTAAAACCTTTTGTCCCCAAAGCACAATTTTTCATTCTAATATGAATTTTGGTGATAAATTATGTTTTAGAATCTTTGCAATTAGATCAGTTCAGCTTTCTAATACCATTTTGAAAATTGGGCTTTGATTTCATAGGTGTGAAACATTTTCAAGCTTTGATCTCTTACGAATACTTGGCACACTTGTTGGTACTGAGTAAGGGTGCCCCCTTAATTGATGCTAAGGTAGTTCACATCAATGTCGTATTGATGGAATAATATTGCACACACTTAGGACAAAAATATGAAGCATATTGGATCAATCTGAACACCATTATGAATTACGTATCCTGAATTGCATGAATTCCATGAAGGACCTCATATTATGGATCAACTTATCTCACCGCATGAAAATAATTTACGCCAGATAGAAGCATCAAGAAGGAGCATGTAATGAGTAACCCATGCCCATAAAAAGAGTCAATAATTCTCAAAATTGCATTACAAGCATAATTGAATCAAAGTATTACACCAAAGTAAGCATATGATATGTGATAGGTCGGAAGGTTAAACTAAGAGCAGTTCAACAACATAGTATATGTGATTTATTAAAGTCAATATGAAAAACTAGCATATGTGTGTGTACTTTATAAGACCGTTTAAGGTATACATTGCATATATGAAGCACATATAATTCAATTCAGGTGTGAGGCTGCTACAGTAGACAACCCCAACACCTTTCCTAGAGGTGGAACTTTTGTTGTATTATATTTGGATTTGGATTTGACTTGCATAGGTGAAGTATATTCAATTCATATCAACTAATGCTAAAAACCACATATGTATCACAAATGGATATACAAAGATACACATTCAAAATACATATTATATGATAAAAATATGATCATGAAAGATTTCATGCTAAACATGGATACATTTTAAAGTCAATTGTGCATGTGTAGCATAGATGTAAGCATTGAAACTTAGTAACCTATCATTAATTCCATTTTCAAAATCAATGCAAGAACATGAATTCATATAAAAGCTAATCAATAATTGAATTTAGACAAATGTAAGCACAATACTCAAACATGACCTTTGATTAAAGGTATAAATATACTTTCTAACCAATTTTCATTGTCCTGATTAGACTTTAAAATTTGCGTTCAATGTCTTGATCCAAGAGCAAGGGAATATAAGTCTTGATACATGAGTTCCCTTCTGGTTCTGGTGGTTTAACTTTAGCATCATCTGAAGTCGTTGGTTGCTTAAAGTCGTTAGTATGCACTCAATTAATGTGACATTGAGTTTCTTCAATGTGCCTCTAAAGTGACTATAAACAAACTTTGACGTTCTACCTTTTTGCTGAAGCTTGTTTCCTTCATATGTGGTAACCTAAAATCTCACTTTGTTTCGAGTTCTTCCGAATAAAGTTATTTCAAGCTTCAATTTATCGTAATGGCCTTAGAACTTAACTCAAGTTCCTCGAACATGCTTAGTTCCTTTCATTTTATGATACTAAGAGAGGGTTTCTCTCTCAATTCATAAATCAAAGTTAAAAGTCAAACCATCCATATTAATGACCCATTAAGTGAATATAAATTTCAATGACACATACCCACATATGATGAAGGAAGTTTAGGCTGTTTAGCATATCATAGAATACTAATGACACATTAAAAGCATATAACTATGCCTCTAAATGACATACATAAATTAAAACATGTATATCAAAACATTTATCATTTTACAAAGTCAATAAACATATGTGATACATGCATAATAACATCATCGATAGGACATGAAAAGTTCATACACTACATGATCACATTCTAACTCAAGAAAACATTGACCAAATATAGTTCAAAAAGATAAGGCAATTCATGAATGATGTTAAACATGAGATAGGAAATTTCATGCACAAATTCATATGAGTAGGCATTTATAGAAGAGTAGGATATTGGACAAGTAATCCGGAGATACCACCTTCATCCCAATATATAGTCTGTGTTAATTTTGGTGAAGTATATGAAATCTTAGATTTTTATTATATGTAATCTTAGGTTTTTCTCTCACTTGAAGCATGTTTGTTTTTTCAGTGGCGTTTAAATTCTAACCACTTTTCAAGCTCCTTGACATCTTAACTCAAGCCATTTACTTAAATTATAGGTTAGCACTGTGATCTGGCTTTTTCAATGTCACCAAAATGTAATTAAGGCACTTCTCAGTCTCCTGTAAGCACTTTCTTGATCATTTTAACATTTTACTCCATGTATCCCTTTGGTTCAATGTCACGTATTTGTGCAACATAAAATTCAAACCTTTCTCAAGTCAATTTGGCATCAAATTTGTGTCTCAAGGAATTAATAGCCATGTTAGGTTGTCTAGTTCCTTTACTTACCCAAACCTTAATAAAAATTCTAGGATAGGCCTATCTTTGAGCTATGAGATGATCAAAGTGGCCCTTTCTTTTTCTAAAATCAAAGTGACCTTGATTTTTGAAATTATTAAAGCTACTCTTTCTTTATCTAAATTCAGAGCCATTTTGATAATCTTGTGGTATAATCTCTTAACAAAGACGTTCTTGTAAGAGTTTTTATATTTTCATAACTACAACCAATAGTCTTCAAAGAGAGTTATGATAATCTTCACCCTTGCTTTTCAAAGTGAGTTTCTCTAATTGAACATTCGTGGCACAGATTCAAGATCTTTGGCCTTTTTGTTAAGGAAATCATAAGATTTTTTATGAGAACATTATTCAAATTCTATATCTTTGGTATTTCGTTTAAGGGACTTTACCTCATATGAACACTTATTCTCAATACTCAAAAGATTTCATGTAAGTTTTTCTTAGAAAAAGTTAAAAGATGAGTAATTACCTCTTCAGTGTCACAGTTATCATCTGAGTCACTTTCAATTATGGTTGGCAAAAAAATATGTATCCATTTAAAACTCGCAAAATCCACCCCACTTAAAACCTAAATGGGTGTTTAAAATGGGAGAAAAATGGGTATGGGGTTGGTATAAGGAAATATATATGGGTATGGGTATGAGTACGGGTTTAGGCGTTAACAGCCTCATACCCGGTCCATTTGACACCCATAACATGTATCCAGTAAACCTGTCCCGCAGTCACCCTATACCCCCTTGTGACACCCGCAAACCCGTTTATACAAAAAATTTAAAAAAATACTAGTCCTAGATTTGTGGATTGTGGCCCAAATGCCCAAGACCCAAAGCTCAATTTTATTCCTAAAGAAACTCTTGCCAAGCACTGCCACACTTGACACTTCTCCTCCACTCTCCAATTCTTCTCAGTTAGCCACCTGCATGCCCACACCTCTCTTATTCTCTTTTCTTCAGCCGCTCGGCTATAAAATAAATTCCTCCCCGCCAAAAATTTGTAAAGCATCTAATGCGTATTTTGCGAGAACATGGGTGCAATATGGGTATAAATTTTGTGGTCTCTTTCAATCCAAATAATGCAAAACCTAGTGGGTATGATGTTTGAACACCCGGTGGATATTAGTATGGGTATAAGTGTAGATTTTAAAAATGGGTATGGATGAGGGTATAGAAAAGCACGCCCCGTGCCCACCCCGTACCTGCCCTACTTTCAATGTCACTAATTTCATTGTTAATGTTCATTTTAGCCATTAGACAGAAATTGGCTACTTCCACTTGTTCTTCTTCATTTTCATTTAAGTCACTGTCACTCTAGGTTGCAATCATTTCATTTTTGTTCTTGGCTTTGAGTCATCCTTTTTCAACCTCTATTTTTAGTGTCGGCCTATCTTTAAGCATGTGACAGAGAATTCCACATCCAAAGAAAGCACTAGTGTTAAAGTCAAACAACAACTTCAAGTATAGATCCTGCTTTCACGGGGTCTTTAGAGATCCAAATATAGACAATATTACCTCTTCAAATATCTCTACCCTTAGAGAGGCCGATTCAATAGACCACATAAATTTTAAAATATAATTTAACTTTAATTTGGATGGACACAAGGTAATATAAAAGAAATACTTAAGACAACATAAAAACATCACACGAAAGGTAGGTACCATGCCTTAAACACCCGTCGTTGGGATGCTAATAACTCTATCGAGCAGCGGGTAATACTAACAGACAAAAATACTATAAATGCAAGTTAGAAAGGAAAAGGAGTTTGTACCTCACTCAGTATACTCTTACCATTCAACAGCCAAAGGAATACCAAGGAGCTAGCTACTTATAGTTAACAACCTTAATCCTTAGCCTCCACAAACTCCTATCCTAAGTCATGTCATTCATTAGCTACAAAGATTTCAAATCATACTTAATCACCTCATTCTAGCCTTTTCTAGGTCATCCTCTACCTCTCTTACATTCTTGAAGGTTAATCATATCATATCTTCTCATACATTTATCTGCACTTCTCCCCTTAATATGACCAAACTATCTAAGTTTAGTCTCTGTCATCTTATCATCTATGGGTACCACTTTAATTTTTTTTCTAATCACTTCATGCCTAATCCAATCCAATCTCATGTGGCTGCACATCCATTGAATCATCCTCATCTCTGCCACCAACAACCTCTAAACTTGGGTCCTTTTTTTGCCAACGCTTAGAGCTATACAACAATGTTGGTCTAACTGTTATACAAAAAATTTTACCTTTTTATCCTACCGGTATCCTTTTTTCACACAACACTCTTGAAGTGTTCTTCCATTTTTGTCATCCCACTTTCATACTGTAGTCAATGTCCTCATCAATATCGCCTTTCTTTTCAATGATTGAGACCAAACATCTAAACTTCTTAACCCTTGGTATTACTACTCCATCAATGATGACTTCTCCATTGTCCTCCTTTACTCCACTGAAACTACATCGTAAATATTCAGTTTTTGATCTACTCATTTAACAATCTCTAGACTCTAGGGTATGTCTCTATCGCTCCAACCTAATGTTAACTCCATTCCTAATCTCATTTATAAGAACAATATCATCTGCAAATAACGTACACCATGATACCTCATCTTAGATCCTTTTAGTGAGTTCATCCATTACACAAGCGAAAAGAAAAGGACTTAGAGCTGATCCTTAATGTAGTTCAATATTAACGAGAAATTCATTTGTATCTCCTCCAAAGGTCCTAACACTCATCATAACCACTCGTACATATCCTTAACAACTTATATATATGTAACCGACACTCCTTTCTTGTCCAAACACCTCCATAACACTTCGCGTGGTATTCCATCTTAGGCTTCTTGTAAGTCTATGAACACCATGTGGAGATCCTTTTCCTATATCCCTATACGATTCCATGAGCCTTCTAAGGTGTGAATTGCCTCTCTGGTCAATCTACCTGGTATAAAACTAAATTGGTTCTCTAAGATTGAAATATCCTTCCTCAACCTGTACTCAATCACTATTTCCCATAATTTCATAATGTGGCTAAGTGGCTTGATACCCCTATAGTTATTGCAAGTCCAAGTATCACCTTTGTTGTTGTAAAGAGGGATAACTATGTTGCGTCTCCATTCTCGGGCATCTTTGCAATCCTAAAAATGACATTAGAAAGCTCTGTTAACCACTTTAGTTTTTCTTCGCCAAAACCCTTTTGCACTTCCATAGGGATTTGGTCTGGACCCACAGCCTTTCCATTGGGCATCTTCCTTAGGACCTCTTTAATCTCATCTTCTCTAATTAGGTTGCATAAGTGATAGTTTGGCCGCCTCTACAACACCCTTGTTCCTTGCTCTATGAATTCTCAATCAATTCTCCATTAAAGATCGAGTTTATAAAAGTAGCTTTGCCATCTTTCCTTTATTTCTACTTTCTCTACTAGGACCTTACTATCTTCATCTTTGATGCACCTTAAGTTACCTAAATCTCTTATTCTTCTCTCCCTAGCTATTGCCAACTTAAAGACGTCTTTCTTACCTTCCTTAGTGTCAAGTCAGTGTTAGAGTTAAATTTTGGGAATTTGTATTACCTTTCATTAAGCTTGGCCCTTTGTGTGAATCCTTTTGACTTTTACTTGAAACTGGAGTATCGTTTTGAATCCTCTTGCGAACAAGAAGAATGGATCTTCTTTGTCTTCTTGTGAGGCTTCCTTGTTATCATCATCTTCTTTATCAATGTCCTTTAGAGCTAACACCTCTCTTCAATGGGATGTCTTCATTATCTTCTTAGAGACGGATTTCTTAGATTAGGAGCTTCCCTACCAGGTTTTCCAATTTCAGTGCTTCAACTGTTGTCTTCTTCAATGCCGATGACTTTGGGTCACCACTTTTGTCTTGGCAAACACTTGAGTCATTTCCTCACCATTTCTTCATTTAAATAAATCTTACCTGAGGACCTCAAGCTATTGATGATTTCTATCAATCTCACATATATTTCTTTGATCGATTGTTCTGGTTTTATTCTTAAAAGCTTATATTTATGCATATACAAGCTGTTGTTTGATTCCCTTACTTGACTTGTTCCTTCATAGGTAGTAGCAAGTGTGTTTAAACTTGTTTAGAGTGTCATAAGCTAAGACTATATTGAATTCATTTGCTTCAACCCTACAAAGAAGACTGATCAATGCTCTGTAATTCTTTAGAGCTTTCTTCTTTTCAGTAGAAGTGAATTCTTATGTTTCTTTAGGTATTATTTCATCATCAACTTATTTTGTTGGAACATAGTCTCCACCATTCATAATCTCCCAAAGATCATAATGATGATCCATAGGAAATATTTGCATAAGCTTCTACCAGTTGACAAAGTTAGATCCCTTGAATAGGAGTGACATTGTGAACGATCTTCCTTGGTCAGTGTCTCCATTGCATTGGATGCTATTATCGTTTCACATAATATTATTAGATCTTCAGTACAACGGGATTAGCTTCATTACAAATTGTAGGCCCAAATGTATATGATCATTCTAGAGGTAGTGAATAAGGCAATGTACTTTTTGAAATTTTAATGTCCTAGAGTAGCACACTAATTTTGCAAGGCAGAAGTAAAGAAATGTAAAAATAAAATGCAAATGGGACAACACAACTATGTGTTAATGATGTTAGCCTATCTCAAAACGAGGTTAATCACAACCTAAGGATCCTTTCCTTAGGACCGAATGATCTTTATTACTGCACAAACACAATCACATCACAAGGGTCATTTTTACAGCCCTTTGACATGCCACTCAAGGAGCACTCTCTTTTTCACGGCACTTCCTCATACTTCACTGGACGTATTTCACTCACAAGGTAGTAACCCCTTACTTCCTTCCTGCAAAAGTATGAATATGAAAAAATGAGTACAATACAAGGGTAGGCCCAGTAGGGTAATACATCTAATGTGAAACTTGTTCTCTGCACTCTTGTCCTTCACATTGGTCTTCAATATATATATTTAGATCCTAGTATATTTACAGTCGTAATCAATCGGTTAGCTGTTGTACCTCAATTTTCGTAATTTTCTATTTTATGTGCATTGGTAATTATTTCTCTTTCTTTTTCTAACTTCTCATTTTATGTTTCTTCCCTTGCCTAAAGTTCTCTACCTTTGGAAAGGATATCACTTGCCTTGTCTTCTTATATAATCATTCATATAGCCATTGGTCTAATTTGCTTAAAGTTCATTGTCTCAGTTTAGGAAAGTTTCAGACTTGGCAAACATATGAGATGGACCAGCAAAATATTATCCAACTAAATATTATGTAATTAGGCAAATTTTAAGGGAATATGATCCAATTAGTTGTTGCATCATACATGCAAAGAATCCTGAGTAAATATTGTACTCAGTGTCCATTGATCCATGTGGACATCCTTCCATAAATAACTCTATATTTTGAATTAGTTGACGAATGTGAGGTCTCTTACCATTTAAGTAGTATTTCGCTTGATTGTTCTGAATTATTCACTTGATATCATTATTGTATGCTTTCCTTGTACTTAATGTCCGATATGGAAATTTTGGAGCTTTGGTAAATAAGTTGAAATCCTCTTGGTATTTCTCTTACTTTCATAGCACAAAACTTGCTCAAAAGATCTTGCATCGAATATGTAATATCAATTGTATAAGCAATTATATCCATAAAATATCTCAAATTAATATATTCAAATCTAGGCACATATTTACGATAAATAACACTTATAAATCAGTCAATGACATTAATTCAAATGATGCAATATCAACATATCTTTTTGACATCTTAAATAATCATGATTATGTCAACATATATTTAGCATATTCAACATATAATAAAAAAATGGATATGCCTAGATCCCTTGGATATAAATATGGAAAGAATATTTGCACATTAGTAAGGATTGACTCAGAGCTAGGGTACATTAAAATACGATCAATGTGCAGAGACACTGAGTTTCACTGAAAGTTGATTTCAACAAATGACCAAGATTTGTTAATCAATATATGCATCATGCATTGTAAATTCTTCTATGAACTTTATGTGTATGTCAAATGGCAAATGACTTTGGGTTTGGGTTTGGGTAGGGGTCACACAATACTTTGACTTTACTTAGGCTTTAGTTCTACTTAAATAATTAAGCATTGAATCATCTCAAAGACATATCACATACCAACCACGAATAGCATCAAGTCAAAGCTATGTTTAAAAAAAGTGTTTTGCAAATTCAGTCTGCATTGAACACACGTTAATGACTAGACAACTCTAAGGCCCTATTTGGTGAGAAAAAATGGAATGGAATGGAATCAAGAGATGATCCCTGAGGGATGAAGGGTGGAACTTGAATCCTAAATTCATGTGTTTGGAGAGAAAAGGAATAGAATCAAGTTCTAATCCTTATTGTTTGGCTACAGATTATGGAATGAGATCAAATCTGTTTTATTTAAAAAAATAATAATGATTAATAATAATTAATAATAACAATAATGGTAATATTAATGACAATGATAATAATAAACATTATTGCTACTATCAATAATAATAATTATTAATATTAATAACAATTAATTATCAATTATTATTATTATTGATAACATTAAAAATAATTAGTGTTAATATTATTGTTAAGTAATATTAATAATTAATAATAATCATTTATGATTTATAATAATTATAATTATAATAATAATTATTAATAACAATAATTAATCATAATAATTAATCATAATATTAAAATTTAATAATAATAATTACAAAAATAAATCTTATTAATACAAATAATAATCATAATAATTATTAATATTAATATTAATATTATTAATTATTATTAATCATAAAAGTTATTAATAATAATAATTAGTAATAAACATAATAATTAATATTATCATAATAATTATTAATATTAATATTATTGATTATTATTAACTATAAATATTATTAATAATATTAATTAATTAAACAATAATAGCTAATAATAATATTAATAATTATTATTGCTAATAATAATTAATAAGAATAATTATAATTATAATTATTAATTAATATTATTAATTATTATTAATCATAAATATTTATAATAATTAATAATAAAAATAATTATTATTAATCATAATTATAATTATTAGTATTAATAATTAATAATAATAATTAATCATAATTATAATTATTAATTAATATTAGTAGTAATAATTAATAATTATAGTCATAATTATTGTTGTTATTAATCATAATAATAATGATTAATATTATTAATAACAATTAGTAATTATAATTATAATTATTAATTAATATTCGTAATAATAATTATTAATAATAATAATTAATAATTACAATAACACTTATTATTAATGTTATTAATAATTATATCATTAATGTTAATAATAATTATTATTAATATTAATAATAATTATTAATAAAAATAATTAATAATGATGATGACGATGATGATGATGATGATGATGACGATGATGACAACGACGATGATGACGATGATGATATTGATTCCAGAGGGTTGGGGGTTTGAACCCCCTTGAAAATGGGAGGGTTCAAGTTTCTTAAGATTGGGGAGGACTTGATACCTAAGGGTTCAAGTTTCATTCCATTTTATCTTACAAAACAGCCCCTAAATATAACTCAAAGTCTATATCATATCACATAATATAAACATGAAACATTCAAGCAGTACTCAAGTAAGATATGTCATACAATATTCAAGCACTCCTCAAGTAAGATATATCATATAATGTTGGAATAATGTTCACATATTATGTAGGCTCACATACCAAAGAGACAATAGACATATAACTAAGATAAACCATATCACATATCACAACACTCAATTGATTAGCCGTCATCTCATTAGGATGTCGTTTGTACTCGTCGCCATAGCTAATGAATAGTAAATATTCACATTTGATAACTAGTCATAACTGTTGAAAAACGGAAAATTTTGAACCATACAATATACTAGTTGGGCTAACATAAAATACTTAAAAAGTGTCTTGCAGCATCATTACTCCCAGAAATAAAATGACTAACTACATCATTATTAACCTAACAAATAAGACGCAAATTACTGGTTTTTGGTTGCTCCTACGAGGACGTATTGGCCACTAGACCGTCTCCAAAGGTTCAGGGAACAAACAGTGTTTACAAAACTTAGAGAAAAAAGGCTTTTTCTACCCCAACAAAAGGTCAACCATATCCAACTAACGTTGACTATGAAGGGGAAACTTGAGTTTCTTTCTTTCCTTCTTTCTTCCCTTTGTTTTTGGTTCGGAGGATAAGTAGTATAAAAAAAATCCAACAAGCAGTGGGGTTTAATCCCTATCCTTCCTGTTTAAGGGGGTTTCAAATTGATCGATTATATGCAATATCAAGCCAAAAATTGTGACGGTTTAATCAAAAATATTATATGATCAAGCAAGGACTAACAAAACTGCATTCAACCTAATTACAAGAATTTATTCCGCCCATGAAAAACGGGTGCGGTTGTGAATATCATCGGACTTTTGAATCCAGACACATCACTTTTCCTACTTCCATTGTCCGCATTTGATTGGAACCCGACTTTGCACTGATTTGATCAGTTCAAATAGAAAAAGGCAGATACTTCATTAATCTTTATTCAATTGGTCTGATTTAAAATTGATCCAAACATAAACCTTTGTCACGTCTAGATCATTCTTTATGAGAATGAGGTGACATATTATACGAGTTTCGTGGTTAGGCTCAGAAAACGAAAACAAGAGTAATTTTCCTTTAAAAGAAAGAGTTTTTAGACATCCATATTCCCAGCTTGGGAGCTATGGCCAACCTTTGAATTTTGCTCCCAACATTCGAACATTTGAAGGAATTTGTTTTCAAGACACCAGTTTAAAGTCAACAATGCTTTGATTTGCAAGTTTAACAAGGTGTTAACTTATTCATCCTGTGTTGATAAACCACGTTTAGGTGTGATAAGTTATACCCTCTTTAATTTCCAAATTTTAAGGCTTTTTACTTGTTGAAGCACCCACTCACATAGACTTTTATCCCCAAGCTTGAGAGCTCATAACTTACTTACCATGCCTCAATTGCATATTTGGTTTTCTTTTCAAACACTGTCATTCACATGTGATAAATAAGTCACCATACAATCAAATTGGCCAGTGAAAGCGGTGTTGACCTAAAATTGGTATATTGAAAATAAATATGTTCAAAGATTAGAATGTTGGGAGCCAAATTTCAAGGTTGGATCATTCTCATCCAATAGCCCAGAAAAATAGACCCTTTGAAAAAAACTCAAGACCTTTTAGGACTTATATTTTTGTCATATGATTCTTCTTGCTCCTTAATATAGTGCATGTTATTCTTATTATTATTTCTGTATTGATGCATGGCATTCTTATTTTGACATTGAATGGAAATACAATTTGTAAGTAGCATCACATCTGTGGAACTATAAACTAATCTGATGATCTTATTACCTAACAAAGCGACATTGAATAGGGAGGAATTACTGTAAAATAGGACTGGTTGAATAGTAAGCTGAAATCTTATACAAAAGAGGTTTGGCAATTGCATAGATTCTAAGTAAAACATAAACTTAGTAGGAGCGCACCCGCTTTATTAGCAGACTATGGTTTTTGATGTTGTATGTTTATCTATTACTTAGTAGTTGTTTTTTTTTTTTTTTGGGGAAATACAATTTAGACATTTGTTTCACTTGACTAGACCTCGTTATATTTGTACTTAGCTGGTTTTGTTTATTCAGCTTCAATATCTTACAAGTATAATTCTACACCTCTCTTACATATGTAACTAATTATTTGAAAAATAAAACTACCGAGTGGGAACCCTACCTCATATGGAAAGCTTTTTCCTAGTGAGAATTTTAAGGTTCTAGATTAATTCTTTTTTAAAAAAATGAAAAAGAAAACAAATAACCACCCTTCTTCGTTTGTGTCTTCTACGCCCACTGCATCCCCAGCAAAGTTTAGGCCCGATAAGGGTTCGCCCCCATAGCGACAAACTCATTGGTGAGCCTTGAATTTTGTTGTAGATTTGTTACAAAATAAATTTCCCTGTAACATTGGCAGGTGACCCTATCTTTTTGTTGATGATCCTCATGCTTCTTTTTTCTCTTTACATGTTATAGCCACCGCGCCCACTATAATCTAACAATGCCTATTATCACAATCCATTCACAACATTTGCTTCAACGACTTTGTTACAAGACTAACAAGAGTCAATCGAGAACCTAGGAGTTGAATATATCAAACAAGGGAATGGTAAATGTTGAAAGTAAGAAACACGTATGTTAATTATGCTTAATTATGGGTATGACAACAGTATTTAGGGACCAAAAGTATAAATTAGATCTTGTTCTCGAAATAAAAGGAAGAAAATATTTTAGCCCTAGGGGCCAAGCACTTCATGTGGCCTGTGACGCCGTTCTCACTCACCAACATAGGTTTCTGTTTAGCTAATAAATCATGCATTTTTATACTCCTTGCCTTATGATTTTGGTCCAAAATAATTATTATTTTGGAATTATTATTTTCATTTTATTTGTTTTGTAGAAAATTTAGAAAAAATAGAAAAAAACGCATACTAGGGAGAATTGGGCCCAATTTGCACCAGCCTTACCCCTTCTCTCTCATGGCCCCGCTGAAGTCAAAAAGCAGAAAAAAAGAAAACTAACAGCATGTTCAGCAACAACATTTTGGGTAGCATTTGAAGTTTTGATTAAGTCAATACACTCACTAGGTAATTTTTAGTGTTCGGTAATATAGTGTTTTGACTAGCATTTCAAGTAACGTTTGACATTTTCAGCAGCGTTTCTGAAAAACTAATAGTATTAACGTTTTGCATTCAAAAGTAGTGTTTCATATTTTTTTTTGCGAAAAATATCCTTTAGAAATTTTATTTTTGAAAATCGTCTATATCCTTTTATGTCAATTTATATTAATCAGCTGACCGAACAGGTAAATTTATCGAACACATTTATTTTAACTGCTCATCCGAACAGCTATCCGCTAACAGCTAAATTAAAAGCGCTATTTGCCACTTAAACAATTATTCACTATTTAAACTGCTATCTGCGACTTAAATCGTTAATTTTACCCAACATGGCCTAAATAAGAAAATTCCACAAGCCCCCATGTCTCTCTCAGCCGTGCTTAGCTACTAGCCTTCCCCCTTTTTCTCACTCCTAAGAGCAATTCCAGCGGTAGCCTCGTGAGGAAGAAAAGGAGGAGAGAGAGAATGGTGAGCGAGGAAGAAATTGCAGCGACAGACTCGTGCCTCATGCCTCACGGGAAGGCTCACACCAGTGAGCTCTCTCGTGAGTTTATTTTTTTAAAATATTTTTTTATTAGTTTTTCTTTTTTTTAAAATTCTAAAATTAAAGTTGTGTGTTATGGAGTGAGTTTATAGGTATTATTTTATTATTAGATATAAGATCTATAGGTATTATTTTATTTAGTAAGAAAAAGTGATGAGTCTGTCATTACAGAAAGTGAGAATTGTGAGGCAAAAAATTAGAGAAATGACTGATATAATAATAATAGGACCCAACTAGTGAAGCAAAAAATAGCTTACCATTGTTTTTGCTCTAAGACACCCGGAACCCCCCCTCCCAATCTCGTCTTCATCCATACACCACCATCAAACGCGATACTCCATCATCACCATCTTTACCACGCAAATAGACGCTCCATCATCAAATCATTCCGCTACATCACCAGACTCACACGCCCCACCATCTCTTTCATACACCCCAAACACCGGATATATACCCCTGCGTGAACACATCCTTTCCTTGTGTCCTTTATCATCGTTCACCGTCATTCCAATCAGACGATCAATAGTCAGGACTCGACTTTGCAGCCTTATAAATTGAAGCAACAGGCGATTGATAAAAACAGGGGTTTTTGAGGATCAATTTGTATGTTTTTAGGAAGATTTTTTTTTGGGGGGGGGGGGGATAGATTTTAGGTTTTTATCTTTTAGGTTTCGTTCTCTTCCGATTTAGATATGTTTGCTAGCCCTCAAATTATTGTAAGTGAATCTTGGTCTTGTTAATTAAGATTAGAAATTTAAGATTTTTAGCTTGCAATTGCAACATTTCTGCGTCTGGTTTGGATCGATCCCATTCTTCCCCTTCACTTCTTTCTTCTTCTTCATGCTCTATTTTTCAATTTGATGTTCTGGATTGTTGAATGAATTTGGATTTTCGGTTGCTGCTTGGAATGGTTGCATTTGTTCTCTGTAGACCACCATTGGTGGTCGTCAAATGAACTAGGTCGAGCCCTGAATGCTAGGGCACCCCTGTTTCCCCTCTTTCCTGTTTGCTCTGGATCCTATGGTCTCTCATTATTTTCCACTCTATTTTGCTTCAGTTTGTCTTGGATTCTTCTTTGATATTAGTGTCCTATTGCCTGCTTTTGTTTCCTTCCTTTTATCTGGGCTGTGTAACATTGTTCAGGGTTCCCTATTTTTGAGTTTCACTTTTCCACCATTAATGCTGTCAGAGAAGCTTAATAGAGTTTAATTATAGTGGAATTTGCTATTTTCATGTCTACTCTTCCATTTTCTTTCAGTTCTATTTCTGGGTTTTCATGCTCAGATTTGGTTTAGTTCAATTCTATTCGCTTCCACTGCTCTAATGTCACAACCCTTAATCTGGGTTTTAATTGCATTCTGCTGAGTTTGGATTTTCTTATTCATCGAAGTTTCTGGGTTCTCTGTTGTTCAGTTCATCAGTTTGGGATTCATGTGGGCTTCCATTAATGGAGAGGTTGGGGAGTTGGCCGAGCTCAGTGAGTTAGGAGGCCCTATGTTCTATGTCTGTTTTTGGTGTGCCCAAATTTTCAGCATGACTGCATTTTTTTAATTTAAAGTTGGGAAGCGCATGTACTATGATATTTTCAATGTTTATGTAGGTTTGTTGGTTCATTTGTGTTAATGCTAGGCGCTAGCTTTTAATTGTTTTATGTTATTAAAGGAGGTCATTTTTTCTTGAGCACTTAGATTTTCCACTTTGAATATTGATTATTAGTTTTGGTATATCATGGATTCTATTTAGTTTAAATGCAATTATCAGCTGATTATCATCTTTGATAGGTTGTAAATATTTAGTAGATAATTTGGTAATTGTTGTTAGTGTGAATTTGTAATTTTGGATTGGATTAGTAGTTTAGCAACCTAATTTTTATCTTTGAGGAGACGATCTTCAAGTATTATAGTGATAAAATGTGTAGTGATAAGATGTATACTTGTGGCTATTATTTTACATTGAAAATCACAAACAGTTTCTTGACATGAAAACAATTAATTTTACTATGTGCCTATATAAATGTCCCCCTCTCGCTTGGAAAAAGGTATTGTATTTTGAGGTTGTATGATAAGCAAGATCTCAACTTAGGCAGTGGAGGTGGTTTCTTCCGTACAACCCCCCTAGGAAGAGTTATTATCTTGTAGGTATTCGCTGGACATTAATTTGGCACCCCATTCTTTAGATTGGTATCTTTTGCTTGGCCAAGAGTGTGAACAAGTAACCAAACTTCAACGTCTTTGCAATACTCACAAGAATTAGTGTTGCGGAGGATGCTCATAGGAGAGTCCAGCAAGAATGTGAGGATTCTAACGCCTTCCGGGAGTGTGCAAACCAAGAGTATCAGTAAGACATGATGGACAGCACATGCGGATGGGCAGAATTGCTAACTTGAGTTTAGGCTCAAATTCACCTTTGAACGTTGATATGATTTGGTTTAAAGGCAACACCACCCACCAAGACTAGGATTCACTAAGAATTGCATAAAGGCTTAGCCACCAACAACTCTATAAAGGTTCTACTCAAGACTCACCACCTTGCTCACAAGAATCAAGAGAACTTAAGATTTAGAGACAGAAAGCTTTGAAGCTCAGTTGTTCATTCATTCAACTTGCCTTCAACTAAACTCGAGTATGGCTTTTATAGGGTTGGCCAATACTCTAGGGAACTCATCTTACATAGGAAAATGCAAAATACAACTTAGTAGATTAACCTGAGAAATATAAAAGTAAGTTACTAGATAAACTATAGTGAAAACAATATAAATCTAAAAACTAGGGCTTTTAAGACTTGTTCCCATCAGTTTGGGGACTTATTATCTTGAATTCCCACAATAAGAAAGGGGGATGCATCCTTGGAATCAGCTGTTGTGCATTTGTTTCTTAGGGGTGATGAATCCATTTGCATTTAATGCTTTCAGATTTCCGCATATTCACACTGCAGCAAGGTCAAATTCAATGAGTCATAACTCTCTTGTTTATGGTCCAAATCTGATGAAATAGGATTCATATGAAAGCTTAGAAAGTTTATTTTCCAATGGAAAACATTTCATTAATTGTGGCCTAGCCGTTTGAGAGAAATGGGCTGTACTAGCCAGATGGTCCAAACTGGCCACTTTGGAGCTTAATTTGACTGGCCAAATGAACTCCAAATGACTTGACACTTGTTCCATGTGAAAGCTAACATCTTAAAATTAAAGATAGCTTAGAATAACCTTGTCCAAGTCATGTGGAGTATAGACGAAATTTGCCTCAAACTCAGACTAACATTCTGGCCAGAAACTGTCCATAAGCACAACCTTCTATTTTAAGCTTCCCTTATTCTTGCCGTGGGTTTAGCCTCAATTTAATGATTAAACCCTTTAAGATGCCTCTTGACCTTCCCAAAAGAGGAGGGTAACAGATCCTAAGGGCTTAGGATGGACCTTGAACTGAAGCTCTAAATCAGTGCATGGATCAAGTCCCTTGTGACGAAGCTTTTGAGTATTAAGAAGGACTTAAGAGCTCTCTTGGACTGAAGTAGGTGCAGCATTTGCTTCATCCTCCCCTTCTTGATTGTGATTTGCCCTCAAATCATCACCATCATCTTCATCCTCAAGGTAAGGGGTGAGATCACCTATATTGAAGGTGGGACACATACCTATGTCAACGGGCAATTCTAGCTTGTAGGCATTATTGTTCACCTTTTCAAGGACTTTGAAAGGACCATCCTCTCTTGGCATAAGCTTGCTTCTCCTTCGTGATGGGAATCTTTCCTTTCTCAAGTGTGGCTATACTAAGTCCCCAGGCTTGAAGGTGAGGGCCTTGTGGTGCTTGTTTGCTCTTGCCTTGTACATCTCATTGGTCTTCTCAATCTTTGCTCGAATTTGTTGGTGAAGCATCTTCATCTCCTTTGCTCTTTCTTCTGCCTCATAACTCACTCTAGACTCAAGAGGAAGAGGAATGAGTTCAAGTGGAGTTAGAGGGTTGATTCCATAACATGACTCAAATGGAGAATGGGTAGTAGCAAAGCTTGGTGTAGGTTGTATGCAAACTCAACATGTGGGAGCTTAAGATCCCACTCCTTGATGCCTTTACTCACCAAGCTTCTAAGCAATGTGGTAAGAGTCTTGTTGATGACCTCGGTCTGTCCATCCATTTGAGGATGGTGGGACGTGCTATATAAGAGCTTAGTACCAATGCGCTGCCATAAATACCTCCAAAAGTGACCAAGAAACTTTGTGTCCCGATCTGACACAATGCTCCTAGGTATGCCATGAAGTTTGACAACTTCCTTGAAGTAAAGATAGGCCACATAAGATGCATCATCGGCTTTCTCATAGAAATGAAGTGAGCCATTTTCGAAAAGCGATCTACTACCACTATAATGGCATCCTTGCCCCTTTGAGTCCTTGGGAGAGTAACTATGAAATCCATGCTCACATCCTCCCATGGACCATTAGGAATAGGCAATAGGGTGTATCACCCTTGATGGAATTAGCTCTTGACCATTTGGCAAATGGAACACTTAGAAATTACCTCATGAACGTCCCCACCCATCTTCGGCCAAAAAAAGTGTTCCTTGAGCATGTCAATTGTCTTGTTGATCCCAAAATGGCCAGCCAAGCCCCCTCCATGCACCTCTTTGACAAAAAGCTTTCGGATTGGCCCCTTTGGAATACATAGCTTGTTGTCCTTGAATAAGAAGCCCTTTTGCAGAGTGTAGGGGCTGTGCTTATGGTCATCTTGATCATGGCGGTAGTGCTTGAAGTCTTCATCATCTTGGTAGAGCTCTTGGATGAATTGTAAGCCTAGAACCCTTGCTTCCATTATGGCCAAAAGAAAATGTCGCCTAGATAATGCATCCGCTATAACATTTGTGCTCCCCTTCTTATGTTCGGCTACAAAGGAGAAACTTTGTAAGAACTTGACCCACTTAGAATGTCTTGGATTGAGTTTATGCTGGCCATTCAAGTGCTTTAAGGCCTTGTGATCGGAGTGAAGGACAAACTATTTTGGCCTTAAGTAATGTGACTAATGATCAAGAGCTCTTACCAATGTATAAAACTCCTTATCGTAAGTTGAGTAGTTCTTCCTTGAGCCGTTGAGCTTTTCACTAAAGCAGGCAATAGGGCATTGATCTTGCATAAGGACAGCCCCCATATCCACTCCACTTGTATCACAATCTACCTCAAATAGCTTATCAAAGTTGGGAAGGACTAGTACTGGGGCTTCACATAGCTTGCTTTTAAGTGTCTCAAAGGCATCATGGGCAGCCTTGGTCCACTCAAAAGATCCTTTTTCATACAGCCAGTGATGGGGGCCGTAAGGGTGCTAAACCCCTTGATGAATCTTCTATAAAAAGATGCCAAGCCATGGAAACTCCTAACTTCGGTGATGGAGGAGGGAGTTGGCCATGACTTGAGATCTATAGAGATACCATCTTTGGAAATAACATACCCCAAAAAGGTAACTTGGGGGAAAAAGAACTTACACTTTTCCAACTTGCCAAAGAGCCTTGAGCTCTTAAAACCTTGAAAACTTCTTCCAAATGTTGTAGATGATCTTCTTCACTCTTTGAATAAACTAAAATGTCATCAAAATAGATAACCATGAATCTTCTAAGAAAAGGCCTCGAGACTTCATTCATCAATCTCATAAATGTATTAGGAGCATTAGATAGGCCGAAATGCATCGCCAACCACTCATAAAGTCCTCCTTTTATCTTGAATGTCGTCTTTCATTCATCCCCTTCCCTCATGCGGATTTGGTGATATCCACTCCTTAAATCAATCTTGGAGAAGATAGAAGAGCCGTGAAGTTCATCAAGCATATCATCAAGTCTTGGTATGGGATACCTACACTTGATAGTAAAGTTGTTTATAGCTCTACTATCTACACACATGTGGTATGAACCATCCTTCTTTGGCACTAACAAAGCCGGAACCGAGCAAGGACTCATGCTCTTTCTTACATAACCTCTAGCCATCAATTCCTCAACTTGTCTTTAAAGTTCCTTGGTCTCTTGAGGGTTACATCTATAGGCAGCTTTGTTAGGGAGTGGGCCACCGGGAGTGAGGTCAATTTGGTGCTCAATGCCTCGGATTGGAGGGAGGCCGGAGAGTAGATTTTATGGGAGAACATCTTGGTATTGTGAAATAAGGGGGCGGATTGAAGGGTATAAGGGAGTCACTTCCTCACTTTTTTTGCTTTCAAGCATCAGTAAAGCTCAAACTTGCTTACCCTTTCTTAAAGCTCTCTCAACCCGTGTTTTCCTCAACATGAGAAGGTCTCTCTTTTTCTCACTTCCCAACCCGGGTTTAGTTTTGTGAACTTGGTTACGTGGTAATGGGTTTAAGACAATCTTTTCTTTATCAACAATCAAGGAATAGGTGTTTTTGAACCCATCATGCACGACATGCCTATCAAACTGCGAAGGCCACCCCAATAGTATATGACATGCACTTATAGGCACCACATCACAAAGAACATTATCTCTATATTTCCTTCCAATTAAAAAAGAGATAAAAGCTTGCTTGGTTACCTTGATGGCGCCACCATAATTGAGCCACTTTAAAGAATAGGGCTTGGGATGAGATATGATAGGAATACCAAGCTTCTCAATAAGAATAGTGGAGGTCACATTGGTGCAACTTTCCCTATTAATAATTAAGTTGCAAACCTTATCCTGTATGATGCATCAAGAGTGAAAGATCATTTCCCTTTAAGCCTTGTCATAAGGAGAGTCTTGGATATGTAAAGTCCTCCTTAAAACAAGTAATTCACCTTCATCAGCGTCAAGTTGAGTCTCCTCCTCTAGGTGTTCTAAATCTGCCCTATTGTTGTCTTCTTAAACTTCCATCATCATGGCATCAACTTTTTAACTTCTTCCATGGTCATGACCCTTTAATTTAGACAATCATACTGGAAATGGCCATAACCTTGACATTTAAAACACTTCTTCCCTTCAAGCTTCTTAGGCAATTCCTTTGGAGAACGAAGACTCACGGCTTTGCCTTTATCAACGCGTGAGGTGCTCTCGGATTTAGGGTGAGAAAAGGGCTTGAATGGGGGTCTTGGACTTACATGATCTTTGGAAAAGGGCTTAGTGAAAACCTTCTTCTCCTTTCTTCATTTTTCAACATTGAGAGCAAGCTTAAAAACATCATCTAAGGTGAAATAAGTTTGGAGTTCCACCTTTCTAGCAATGAGGGGGTTTAACCCATTGAGAAACCTAGCCATGGTTTGCTCTTGGGGTTCATGAATGCCACCCCTCAAGAGGAGTTGTTCAAACTCTCTCATGCACTCACTCACACTCATGTTGTTTTGTTTGAGTGAGAAAATTCGATTATATATGTCTTGCTTGTAACTCTCAGGGAGAAACCGCTTGTTCATAGGGTTTTGAGCTTCTCCCAAGAGTTGATCTTCCTCTTGCCATCTCTAGCCCTTTGCTTCTTGAGATTCTCAAACCACAAGGAGGCATATCTCATGAGTTTGAGGCTAGCAACTTTGAAACTCTTCTTGTCATCATAACCTTTAGCTTTAAAAATTCGATTCATGGCTTGAACCCACTCAAGATACTCATTGGGGTTCAAGTTGCCATTGAACTCCTGGGGTTCCACTTTAATGTCATGGAATTCATCAATTAGAGGTCTCTTATCTCCCCTTCTTGGATGACTCCTCAAGCTAGAATCACTTAAGTAATCATTTTCATCTTCATGGTAGTTTGATTCTTGAGTTTGTCATCCTTCTTGGAAGGTCGTGAATTGGGTAGTCATTTGCACAAGTTGCCTACTAATTTGCCTCACACTTTGTTGTAGGTTTAGGATGGCATTGTCTTGTCTCATCATATGGGCTTGCTCTAAACTCATTCCCCTTGGCACCCTTGCTGGTTGGGGTGAGTTAGGATGGGGGTGTTCTTCATTTGACATAATGAAGAGGGTATGGATAGAAAGTTAACGTAAGGGTTGTTTGAGGAGCTAGGTTTTTTTGTAGCTGGGAATTGTGTTTGGTCAAGGTTCTTTTGTAGCTTAAAGAGAAGCGATGAGGGATTGAACAGGTAAGAAGGCAGAAATAGATCTCCAAAAGCAAGGAAATGTGGAATAAACTCAAGCACATCATGTGGGCTTGCTCTAAACTCATTCCCCTTGGCACCCATGCTGGTTGGGGTGAGTTAGGAGGGGAGTGTTCTTCATTTGACATGATAAAGAGGGTACGGACAGAAAGTTAACGTAACGGCTGTTCGAGGAGCTAGGTTTTTTTGTAGCTAGGAATTATATTTGGTCAAGGTTCTTTTGTAGCTTAAAGAGAAGCGATGAGAGATTGAACAAGTAAGAAGGCAGAAGTAGATCTCCAAAAGTAAGGAAATATGGAATAAACTCAAGCACACCAACCTGGTCTTGCTCTGATACCAAATGGAGCGTGCACGCGGATGGGCAAAGTTGCTAACTTGAGTTTAGGCTCAAATTCCCCCTTGAACATTGATATGGCTTCGTTTAAAGGCAACGCCACCCACCAAGACTATGATCCATCAAGAATTATATAAAAGGCTTTGCCACCAACAACTCTATAAAGGCTCCACTCAAGACTCACCACCTTATTCACAAGGATAAAGAGAACTTAAGATTTAGAGAGAGAAAGCTTTGAAGCTCAATTGTTTATTCATTCAACTTGCCTTCAACTAAACTCGAGTATGGCTTTTATAGGGCTGGCCAATACTCTAAGGAACTTATCTTACATAGGAAAATGCAAAATACAACTTACTAGATTAACCTAGGAAATATAAAAGTAAGTTGCTAGATAAACTATGGTAAAAACAATATAAATCTAAAAGCTAGGGCTCTTGAGACTTGTTCCCATCAGCTTGGGGACTTATTATCTTGAATTCCCATAATAAGAAAGGGGGATGTATCCTTGGAATCAGCTGGCTGTGCATTAGTTTCTTAGGGGTGATGAATCTATGCTCCATTTAATGCTTTCAGATTTCCGCGTATTCACACTACAGCTTAGGAAGTTTATGGTCCAAATTTGATGAAATAGGATTCATATGAAAGCTTAGGAAGTTTATTTTCCAATAGAAAACAATTCACTAATTGTAGCCCAGCTGTTTGAGAGAAATGGGCCGTACTAGCTAGATGGTCCAAACTAAAACTGACAGTTGACTTTGGTGCAGTCCAATTTGGAGCTTAATTTGACTGGCCAAATGAACTCCAAATGACTTGACACTTATTCCATGTGAAAGCTAACATCTTAAAATTAAAGATAGCTCAAAATAACCTTGTCCAAGTCATGTGGAGCATAGACGAAATTTGCCTCAAACTCAGACTAACATTCTGGCCAAAAACTGTCCATAAGTACAACCTTCTGTTTTGAGCTTCCCTTGTTCTTGCCATGGGTTTAGCCTCAATTTAATGATTAAATACTTGAGGATGCCTCTTGACCTTCCCAAAAGAAGAGGGTAACAGATCCTAAGGGCTTAGGATGGACCTTGAACTGAAGCTCTAAATCAGTGCATGGACCAAGTCCCTGTGACAAAGCTTTCTAGTACTAAGAAGGACTTGAGAGCTCTCTTAGACTAAAATAGGCACAGCATTTGCTTCACATGGCAAAGATTATAGACAAACTCTAGGCCCTTTAGCAAATGGTCTTCTAGGAAATGCATATGGTGGGCTATCGTGTCATAGCTAAATGTAAGGCTAGTGAGGAGGGTTAGTCATACGTTGATTATATTAAGACCTTGAGGTGGGATATAGCCTCAAAATGCACCATTAGGGTTCATATCAAATATGATTCGGACCCCATTGAGATGGTTTTTCTCAAGGAAGGTTGTAAGAAAGAAGAAAAGGATAGCTCAAAAGCATTTAGGCAGGATGGCTTGATATGATGAACTTGATGTTATTGTGTGCGTTTCCTTCCCCTAAGTTTTTGTTATTTCTAATCGCTTTCATTTTGAGTGTGTGTACCTCAATAATTTTTTGCATGTGCGGCTACTAAGATATCATAAGTGGCCATCCCAGCATACAATGGTAGGAATCAATGTTTGTACTTCAGTTACTTTTATAGGAATGATGTTTAGGAATAAGGTTATAAGTTTTATAAGCCTTTGTGACTTTTTCTTTCTTTTTCTTTTTCTTTTTCTTTTTCTTTTTCTTCCTGAATTAGACTAAGAGATGAATTATCAAGTGTACACTTTTTGTGCTTTTAAATGTATATGTATAGGTGTTTGGTATGTTTGATAAACAGAGTTGTCGTTCCACAATAGTTTGTGTGTCCTCCCAAAGTCTTTTTATGTTCTTCTAACTCACTAGGTGGGCCTCCTAGTATTCTTTCGCACTCAGTATTAGAATGTGTTCCCTTCTAACTTCAATTGGCACCAAGAGTAGGGAGATCCTTGTTACATGTATAAGGCATACTTCTATCTTCATGTGATTGATGGAGTAGAGAATGGATGAATCACTAATCTCATTTCATAGAGGTTGGTGTGGCCATTGAGGCTGAGGATTGGGAAACTGTGAGAGCTTGGTGGCTGAACTATCCTGATAAGCATAGAATTCCTACATTATGGGTGGCCCAACCACATCTAAAATTTGATGATTGTCACTTTAGCAGGGCATCATGTTGAGCCAGCTTATCAACATTTGATAGACTAGGCACCTTTTAGCCTTCCTGAAGAGAAGAACCTTCCATCCAACCCTTTAAGCATATAGGATAATTGAAGAATGTCAAGGCATAACCATTCTTTGTGGTTGGATTCGTTTTGTAGGCTTTGGACTTGTTCCATACCATCAGGTTGTATGTTCAAGTTGGTACGTTCAGGCGTTAAAGTCATAGAAATAAGCATTTCGGCTTTTAGGGTCATCCACTCTAGTGTCCCTATGTTTTCTCTATTTGTGTCAAATGTACGTAATACGTAATAGGTTGTGTCTATATAAATTTTAATGGCCTTATCTTTTTCGTCCATTGCTTTTGGAATGTTATGTGTATTGGATGATTACGTGTTATAATTATTAGAATGAATGCTTATCACTTTATATTTTATTTTGCTTTACTCATGCTCAAAGCCACGCGTATTCTCCTTAACTCCATCATTTAGGGTTAATTACTAGAGTTGTATAGCTCTTTAGCATGGCCTTATTATCATACCTGAATGAAACGAGGTGCTTTTAGCCTTGGGCTCTATACTTTACTCACTCTTTGAAGTAGCTTAGCTTTAGGTCGTCCTTTCATAGACTTATAATTAGAGATTTAACCACAAGCCTAGAAAGTTTAGTTGAACCTACTAAAGAGTGGATGATTTCAATCCTTCCCTACCCTTTTCTCATGTAGTAATGGAGACTTACTTTCACTAGGACTAGTGAAATCCTTCAGCTTCATTCATTAACTAATTCTGAATTTACAAAATTGAATGTGGTTATATGTTTAGCTTCCATATCCTCCAATTTACTCTCAACTTCTACATTTCCTTCCTATCACATCTATGCATATTTTCTGATAACTAGACATAGTACTTAGTATTTAATCCTTTTAACTAGATAGAGTACTTATTCCTTATAGCTAAACAAAGTACTTACGTAGGAAGTCTTTGTTCCATGGGTGAAGGATGAGTTCTTCCCAAGTGTATTTTAGGTTTTGCACTCTTAGGGGAACCTTCTTATGGATGACATATAAACCTACCCAACTAGTTATTAGCTTACCATCTACATTGCTTTCCCTACAGATTAAGCCTTTCTTAACACCCAATCTACCCTTCAATTATAAGCTTAATACATTCTTGGACTTCCAATTTGCGATGGTAGCCAATTTGAATGTTATTTCTCTAGTAGCCCCTTTCTTAGTGATGCGGGCTAATCATAAGAGCTCTAACAGCTCTTCCCCCCATTGGACCATTGCTTGATATAATATATTCTTAAAAGAATGAGTAGATCTTATTGGTAATTCTAGCTTGTCCAATGTACTAAGTATTGAACTTGGCTTTCATATGCCCCAAGGTTTTACAAAGATGTGAAGATGTGAATTTGGTTTTAAATTAGGAGAAATGTCATTTTATGCTGTAAGAGAGGGTTGTCCTTGGTCATGTTGTCTCTAATAAAGGCATTGAAGTTAACAAAACAAAGGTGGAGATGATTGAGAAATTGCCACCACCAACTTCTTTAAAAGGTGTAAGGAGTTTCCTTGGACACATTGGTTTTTACCGGCGGTTCATTAAAGATTTTTCAAAAATTGCAAAACCTCTCATCCAATTGCTTGTCAAAGATGTGCCTTTTGAGTTTAATGAAGAATGCTTGAGTGCTTTTCACATGTTAAAAGAGGTGTTTATCACCGCCCCAATAATGCAAGTGCTAGATTGGGAGGTACCTTTTGAAGTAATGTGTGATGCAAGTGACTATGCAGTAGGGGCTGTTCTAGGCGAACGAAAGGAAATAAGCTATATGCTATATACTATGCAAGCCGTACTATCGACGGGGCTCAAGTGAATTATGCCATGACTGAGAAGGAGTTCTTAGCAGTTGTCTTTGCCTTGGAAAAATTTAGATCCTACTTGATTAATTCTAAGGTCATTATTTTCACAGATCATGCCGCTTTAAAACATTTAATGAAGAAATCCGACTTCAAACCCCAACTTATCTAGTGGGTTCTCTTTCTTCAAGAATTTGATTTGGAGATCAAAGATAAGGCCGAGTTGGCAAATGTGGTTGCCGATCATCTATCTCGTTTCGGCCCTGGGGCCATTCCTAGTGAAGAGCTCCCCATTGATGACTCTTTCCTCGATGAGTAGCTCTTCGCTATATCCCAGCAAGCTACCCCATGGTATGCTAATTTGGTGAACTTCAAAGTGTGTGGAGTGTTACCTTCAGGATTGTCCTACCAATAAAGAAAGAAGTTCTTTACCGATGCCAAATACTATGCACGGAAAGAACCTTTCCTGTACAAGCTATGTGGAGATGCGATTTATAGAAGGCGCTTGCCTGAAGATGAGGTCCGTAGTGTTTTGCACCATTGTCATGCTTCAACCTATGGTGGCCACTTTGGACCAGATAAAATAATTGTGAAGGTACTCCAAGCAGGCTTCTATTGGCCCACACTCTTTAAGGACGCAAGAAAATTTATCATAACTTGTGATAGATGTCAGCGAACAGGGAATATTTCCAAGAGGCATAAAATGCCTCAATACTCGAGGTAGAATTGTTTGATGTATAGGGGATTAACTTCATGGGTCTTTTTCCTCCTTCCCATAACAACCTTTACATCCTTGTTGCGGTTGAGTGCATTTCTAAGTAAGTGGAAGCCATTGCCTCCCCAACAAATGATTCCAAGACTATCCTTAAGTTTCTCAAGAAAAATATTTTCACAAGGTTTGGCACGCCAAGAGCTCCTCTAAGTGACAATGGCACATACTTTTGCAACAAGCCTCTTGAGTTACTATTAAAAAAAAATGGAATATTTCATAAGATCGCTATGCTTTACCATTCCCAAACAAGTGGGCAGGTAGAACTCTTAAATAGAGAATTGAAGAGTATACTGGAGAAAACAGTGGATCAGTCCCGCAAAGATTGGTCCTTCAAGCTTGATTATGCTTTTTGGATATACCGCATTGCTTACAAGACTCCTCTAGGCACCACCCCATACCAGTTGGTGTCTGGGAAGTTTTATCACTCGCCAGTAGAGATGGAGCATAAGGCATATTGGGCTATCACGACACTCAATTTTGATCTAAAGACGGTCGAAGAATGGAGATTCTTGTAACTAAACGAGCTAGATGAGCTGAGGTTGGATGCCTATGAAAGTTCGCGTATTTACAAAGAACGAACTAAGAAATGGCACGATAAACATATCATGACAAAGAGGTTTGAAAAAGGTGACATGGTTCTATTATTCAACTCAGATTGAGATTGTTTCTGGGCAAACTGAAATCCCGATGGTCAGGACCATTTAACGTCACCAAGGTTCAACCAAATGGAGCAGTTGAAATATGGAGTGATTCCATCGGTACGTTCACAGTTATTGGACAACAATTAAAATCATATCTAGTGGGACAACCTATGGATAAAGCCAATGTCCATACACTTACTGATCCGAACCAAGCATAGAAGAAGGGTCAAACTCTTGACCTTAAAAGAGCGCTTCTTGGGAGGTAACCCAAGCTCTTTTTCCTTTTTTTTTCTTTTCTTAGCTTTTATTTTTACTATTTTTGTAGTTGGTGCTTATTTTCAAAAAAAGAAAAAAAGGGAACCAACAGGCACCACGATCGGACCATGGTGAGCCCCACGGTTCGTGGTGGACTGCTACGGCTCGCGGTCTAAGTTTTTAACTGCGGTGCCCACTCATCTTCCTCACAATTCATCTTCAACCTCAAGTTTCTTTCTCTCTACCTCCATTTTCTCTCTTTAAACCCTTCATAGCTAATACCTTCAATCTTCCCTCATTTCTTCTCCATTTTCACTCAATCTTTTTGCTTTCCCACAAACTTCATCTCTTCCTTCTTTTTTCTTCAAATTCATCTCATTTCACTCATCCACCATACCCATCTTTTTCTCTCTCTTATACTTCTTCTTTTTACTTAATTTCTTCATTTTCTTCTTCAAATTTTTCTTATTTAGTTTTTTATTTTGGTTTTTATTTTGGTTTTTACAACAATGGCACCAACCAAAAGATAAAGGAGTACCAAAGAGGTTGGTTCTTCAAGTCAAGCACCACCTCGACCTCAAAAGACATCCCGAACATCCACCAACACACATGCTAGAGGTAACATTCCTCACCCTCTTGGTTTGACACATCCTAATTATGTTGCTAGATATGATTGCTTGAATGAACGCATGGTTGTAGCAACTAGATATTCTGATGAGGAACTGTTAGCTCGGTTAGGAATGTTAGATGATATTAGATGGTTGTTTGCACGAGGTAGGATGGGACACTTTTTAGAAATCAAAGAGCATACATATCGGGACTTGACCCTAGAATTCCTAAGTACACTCCATGTTGAGACCACTAGAGGACCTCAATGTCGAGCCGGATACATATAGTTTTATTTGCAAGGTCAATTTTATGAATTGAACTTAGTTACCTTTAACAGTATCTTCGGTTTTCCACCTACTATGGATTTACTGAACCGCTAAGTCTCTCGCGAATTCAACCCGAATGCATTTTGAGGCGAACTTTCGGGGAGTATTAGGTACAACACTAGTTCATCGAAGTGCACCCATATTAGAAACCCTTGTATTAGAGTAGCTCAGTGCATCTTGGCTTGTTCTCTTTTTGCTCGGGACGATAGTCTGAATGTCCCGAGATTATCTGAATTGTATTTCTTGTCCAGTATGCTTGATGGTGTCCAACTTGACCCCGGTTCCTTTTTAGCCATGCAATTGCATAGTGCTACTGCTAGCACTAAAGGTACGATAGTCATTGGTGGTATTATGACTACTATTGCTAGATTTTTAGCTGTTGAACCCAATCCTAAGGATAGAATTTTCGAGTCCAAGCGGCTTGATCAAGCTACTTTTGAAATTTTGAATTTTTGTAAAATTGAGGTTGGGCGTTTGTGTTGGATTTACTCTGGGGACTGGCTTTTGCCGCTTCCCAATATCGATCAAACCACCTTACTTCACCGGGCTAACCTTTATTGGGTACCTGATGATAAAGAGGTTGTTCTACCCATACCCCATTATCCAACCCCTCATTCTAGTCATAAGCAAGTTTTCCTTTGAGCATTTGTTGCCTCTGAGAATGCCGCTCTTCAGGACTTTGTCCAAAAGCACCACGATGAGCTTCGTGGGATGCTTGCTGCCCAGGCACAGTATTTCCAAAACTATAGGACATATCTAGAGACATAGCGGGATTGGCATATCTCTTATAGCCAACCACCCCATCCTCTATCACTACCTCCTTTCTGATTGCTCTGTGCTACTCCTCTTCCCTTTTTCTATCTGCGCCCACATTGAGGGCAATGTGTGATTCAAGCACCTGATAGTTAGTCGTTATATTGGCGTCAGATGCCAGTTTTGGTTTGATGTGATTGTGCTTTGTATATGTTGTTAGTGGTAGTTTTTCGATTTTTTTAAGTTAGGTTTTCATTTTGTTTAGTAGCAAATTTAGTTTTCTTTTCATTCCAGGTTGCATTTTTGTTTTTTTTTACTATATTAGTTTGCATTATAGTTTGCATTATGAGCATGCATAAAAAACAGAGAAAAAAAAGCATTAAAGGAAAAAAATATGCCGATGATGATCTTTATAGATTTGGTAGACTTCTATAGTTTAGTTTGATCCTTTGATTCGCCCAAATTGTGCATAAAAATGTTTGTGAATGAGTTTTTAAAATGATCTCTATGTTTTGACCACATGTTGGATGCGAGTTGATTTACCTTATAAGTCTTTACATGAATTTTGGCATGTGTTTACCAGTGAGCTAATTTTGACCTTGGTAGATGTCCCGTGAGATTTTGAGCTTTTAGAGGCTATTTATCAATTCAGTCTCATGTTTCTTTCATGTGTGACTCTTCATTGACGTCATTTCTCTAGAACTTGCTTTGATTCTTATTCAAGATCACATTTCGCATATGCATTTAGGCAATATGATTGAGGCATTTTTCTTTGATTTGTTAAACCCCACAGCCTAATAGCCACCTTTGTTGTGTATTGTATCCCTTGCTAGCCCCTTTGAGCCTATATCTGATTTTCTTGATTTGAACCTCCTATTATAGCCCATGACCAAATATATGTCTTACCCTTAAGTCAAGGCTAGAGGAGCATTTCATTCTTTTGCATCAAATTTAATAGGGCACTAGTAAGGAGGATTGTTATCTTTTAGTGAATTTTGGCTGTTTGGTGAAGGGATGTAAGATTTTGATAAATCCCTTGTTTCATTGTACAAAGTTTAGAGAAGAGTTGGAATTTAAAGTTCGTTATGGATTTCCCCTTGGCTATCTTTTTTTTTTAAAAAAAAACGAAAGCCAAAAAAAAAAAAAAACAAAGAAAAGAAAAGAAAAAAAGAGGGAAAAAAAAGGAAGAAAGTGTAAGCCTTGTTGGAATTGTAAATTCTTGTGATTTTCAACTCTTTCTCTTTTCAATAGGGAATAAGAAGGATATAGTATGATGCATTGGAATTGTTTAGCTCTTAGTCTCTGGCTTCTAGCTCCTCATTTTCAAAATATTTGTTCCTCTCTTACCTTTATCCATGGCCCTATTACAACCCTGTGAAAGTCCTCATGATTTTCTAGTGTGTTTGCATATTAGTGATGACGAATTTGAGAGTCTTGTCAAGCTTATGGTAGATTTGAGTCTAAGGAATGAGAATTGAGAGAACCTTCATTATTATTAAACGCATGAGTGATGAGAGCCACATAACTATAGTGAGGTTCTACCAGCCTTGCTAGCCTTACATATTTCATATGTTGAAATAACAGTATTTGATGATTCGGGAGATTGATTCAAGTTTAATAGTGTGGTCTATTAAAAGGTTTTCAAAAATTTCATTCCCTAATCTATTTGTTGAAGGTTTTTGTATCTTTTTGAGCTACCTTTGAAACAGCTTTGCCATTGGAATGTTATTTATATCTATCTTGAGGAGGTTCTATACATTTGTTTTTTATTTTTAGCATTGCTTGAGGACAAGCAACGGTTTAAGTATGGGGAAGTTTAATAAGTGCTTAATGTATACATCATTTAAGGGCTATTTTACTTCATTTTTAATAGAATTATGTGCTTACTGTTATTATTTATACTCCTATTCTCGATTTATGCTTGGATATGGTTGTTCGATATGTTTTGTAGGATGTTTAGGCCTTTTTACTCAGCATTTGACCATTGATGGATGTATTTTGACCTCCCCCAAGGACACCTATGTGCTGCTATGCCCGTGGAGCAAGAAAAGAGCAGAAAATCAGTTCCAGCCAAGACCACGGTCGGACCGTAGTGCACACCACGGACTGTAGTGAGAGGTGAAACCGTTGCCTCTTTGTTGCCCTTCAATTGCATGGCTAAAAACATCCTAATTTTCTTATAAAAGGGTGTCGTGCAGCAAGAAGAAGTAAGCAAGCAACAGTAGCATAGTTTATCTTCTTTCCCAAATTTTTGTTCTTTTAGTTTAGATTCTTAGTTTGATTATTGTTTTGCTGAGAAATCTTGAGCATGAGTGTTTGAGTTTGAGGCGATTTTGAAGCCCTTGGCTGAAGGCTATTCTCAGTCAAGCCCTTCCGCTCAGATTTCGCAAAGCGTTGATTAGTTGTTTAATCCTTAATCATATGTGAGTAGTTTAAGTTTTGTTTAGGGATTTAGTAGTTTATGGAAGTGTAGTTGGATCATGTTTTAATATAAAGAATTATGCTTATTCTTATGATTGGTTTGATTTCGTTCTATCAAGTAATTATCATGTTGTGAGTGGATTTTTTGACAAAGTTTGCTTGCATACTTGAGACAATCGAGTGAAAAAACTGAAAGGTGACATTTAATTGTTGGCTGCTTGATAAAACCTGACGTTGAGTCGTCTCGAAAGAAAGATTTGCATGTTAGGAGGACATAGAAAGTAATCAAAGATGTTTAACTTAGATTAAGACAAATTAGTTCGAAAGAACGACTTTTGCTTAGTTTAGGCAAATTTGGTTGAGTTCGAAAGAATAGACTAAATTTTTTGGATAGATTGCAATTCCTCAAGATTAACCGATTAGAGAAAAGCACATGTTTGTTGTTTTGATCTAATTGCTTGTCATAACTACATGAATTCCTAGAAAAATTTTTCCCTAATTGATTCAAAATTAGTGAATTAGAAATTGTTAAATCGATAGATTACATTAGTCCCTGAAGAACGATATCTTTTTATCTATACTACGACTACCCGTGTGCTTGCGGCAGTGATCAGATACGGATGGATTCAATCACTTATGGAGTGGCAATGAAATATCAAGTTAACAAGCTCAAGGGAACACACAAACTCAAATGAGTAAAAACATTTAGTCAAACATAAGAAGTCGTCTAGGTATGAAAGTTTATCATAACACAACACCTATGTTTAACACAGAAGGTGTGATGCAAAATGTGAGACTAGTTGAAGACCTAGGAATTTCGAAATCAACATCCAGGCAATGTACATGTCCTCAATCCAGATAACTACCCCACGGGTATGGTCACAATGATTCCACAATTATGTAGATCACTGCTAAGGTGCTGTCCCCATAAAATCAAAGAAGAAGTATGAAACTATTATTCCTGGTTGACTGGAAGAGTATCTCTAGGCTGAATGAGGACATAAGATAACCAACTAACCCCCTGAATCATCTCAACATTTGTATCCAGAAAGCTCTCGAAGTCATTCCTCCACTACGCTCATAGGATGATCTCCTTAGATCCTGCCCAAGTTGAATCCAAGTAGGGCCGATCATAGAGGTATAGGCACCACTCTGAATAAGAATCGTCATAAAGTTACTATCATCACGTAGGGGAATAAGGAAGCAAAGGGGAGGGCTTCATTGGTAAAGAACCTGACCAAAATCTTAGTGCATAGCATAAGTCTCCCTTTTCATCTTCAGGATCTACGATGGGGGAACCTATTGGGTGGCAAGAGACTCAATCACACACATTAGCATAGTTGAGGAAACAACTAGCATTCCCTACTCGACTGAACTGCTCCGTATTAGTCGAGCATATCTCCAACCCTAAGTCTGATGGGGATTAGTTATATGGGTTTGTTTTTCCCATTAAATTATTAGATAAACTCATATGAACTAATTGCTTGGGGATGCCTAAATTAAATTAATTAATGACGTTTCTCATGGTGTGTTATATGCATGACTAATTTAGGCTAATAATTTCTCTTTAGCTCCTGGACTTAAGAGTTTGGATATTAATAAGCAATCCCACTTAGAACCTCTAGTCGAAACCCACCTTTATTTTCTATCTTACTAGCAAGATGGGGGGAAGAGAGTTGAGTTCTTAAGGAACTCATTCGTGCGCACACGCATATGTCAACTAGAGAGGGGGGAAGAAGAAGAAGAAAGTGAAGGGGGAAATAGAAGAAATAGATTACAAAAGAAGGAGAATGAGATAGATGAAGGATGACAGAAGAAGGAAAAAAAGGAGAAGAAGAAGGCGCAGTAGAGAAAAGGGAAACTGAGGGAGAGGAAATAGGTACCAAGCAAGCAATCTTTCAATTTCCATCCAATTCGCTCTTAATTCTAACAATTTGAGGTGTGTGGTCTCCATTCTCAATTTAGGAACAATCTCAAGCCAAAATGTTTATTATAGCCTTTCATTGCATGTGATTTAATTGGGGTGCAGTGTGGAATCATGGGCTTGAATACATCAAAGATTTGAACAATAATTTAATGTCATTGAGGTTGTTGCTTGAAATTAAAATGTAGGCAATTGAAGAGAAGAAACATGGTAGTTTGGTGATAGAAGCTTCTTGTGGTTATAGTTGGACTTGTGCTTTATGATACGCTTCATGGAGTTCGTGGCTGAAAAGTATTTTAGGAGGGTCGGAAAAAACTTGTCGTCCTCTGTGATGACGTTAAAATGAAGTCACTTATTAGCTAATCTTGCCCATATCTAAACTCAAGAACGCAATAGATAATTAAAATATGAAAATAAACAAGAAATCAAGCACTAATCCTAAGCCAATCATGATTAATTAAACTAAATAAGTCCCAATTTACTCTAAGCATGCTTAACCTAAACCAATCTACACAAGAGCACAATTAACCAAGAAATAATGAAATAATTAACTAAGAAAAGCAATAAAACTAATTTGGACAGAAGAGAGAGAACATAATGGTACCAAATGGGCTTATCCAACCATAGATCTTGAATCTCCAGGATTGGAGCATAGGATGAGTGATTTATCACTTGTCTCTAGTTATTAAGCTCTAGTCTACCCTAAATACTCCTAACCTAATCCATTATTAACCAAAAATCTGAACTTATAAAAATGGATTTTTCAAACCCTAACTTTAAAAAGAGAGAAAGTTAGAAATTTGCAACATGTCAAGAAAGAATGAAGGAATTAAAGTAAAAAAGAAGAGAAAATGAGATTCGGAAGTTAAATCATCAACTTCAAAGCATGATAACCCACAAAGTGAGCGTATCAAATCATTAAATTAAGAATAAAAGACAGGAACAAATGCAACTAAAGAAGATGAGAGCAGAGAAGAGAGATAGAGCAAAATTCCTAATCTAAAAGCATTGATAACTTGAATGTGGCTACAAATTAAATTAATTCTATGTTAATCTACTCTAAATGCAACCTAAGAACCAAAAAAACTAAGCTAAACTTAGTAAAACCTACCTAATCACAAATGGGATAGAAAGAGGTTTATATAGACCTCGAACAATAGGTTTGGTACAGTCATTCCATGTGTATAATAGTTCGAACATAATCCAAGCTAATTAATTCAGCTAATTTTAATTTAACAAAATTGAGTGCTACATTTCATTTCAATGTTTGAAATAATTATGTGACTGCAAGTTCAAATGATAAAAATGAGCTCAAAACAAAATTTAGTCATGCTCCGCATAAGATCATTAAAAACCTATAAGTAAATAAAGATTATTGTATCGATGAATGTGAATGGAAGTGATAATTTTTCACATGACATATTAATTTGTTATAACTTACCTACCTATTTTATGTAAATAAAATAATAATGTGTATAAACAAAATAAAAAAATCAATACAAAAGTATGTACTAATCAATATGGTTTAAATTATGATTTTTCTAAACAAACTAGGAGGCTATTAAAAACAAAATGGGAGTAAAAATAAATGTGGAGTTATATTGGTGGTCTTATTTTGGATAAAATTCAAAGAACGGGCCTAAATAAGACCCTATTTTCTTGGGATTTATAAGCAATGTTTTTTTCCTAAACAAAAAAAGGGAAACAAATGAATCAAAGGAAAAAAAAAGTCTCATAAGATTTAATGAGAACCAAGCAAGCCTTTTTTAATTTTCATAGCTTCCCCTCTGCTCCTTACATGCATAGTAGATTTTTCACTATGTCTAATTTCATGCAAAGGAAATGAATTTTTATTTTTTGGGCTTTGGAAATGATATTTATGCTAAAATGGAGTACTAATACTTAAAGCAGATTTCCCACAGTCTTATTCACTAAAGGAAGATGGACTACAGACCATTGCTCCTTAACTTCAGTGTTAATTTTTATTAATTTAGCTTCTAATTCTAAAACTATATCAATGATATAATTTAATTGAGGTGCTGCTGAAGTGATTCCTTCCGGTGAGTGAATAATATATGAATAATTAGGAGTAGGGCAAGTAGGTGATGATTCAAGCATTAAATACAGTTAATTAGTTTAAGTAATTATTAATTAATTTAATTATCTTAATTATTTTTGGTGGAGTGGCTAATACCAAATGAAAGAGGGCTTCAAGTAGTACTTGTGAATAAAATATCACATCTACGAAAATAAATTTTTCGAAAGTAAGCTTTCAAGTATTGGGGTAAAATATGCAAATATGAAAAGTTTAGGGTAAAAGATGAAAATAAAAACAATAAATTATCCCCTTAAAATAGTTTACACAGAATATTGGACTTTTTAAATATGTTCTAATAACATGATCCCATAATTATGATTTCCACACAATGCATGGTATCTGGCTATAATTTTTTGGAATAATAATATTAATATTAATAATACTAGTGATAAGATTGGTATCAATAAAAATACTAGCAATAGTAATAAGAGTAACCAAAGAAGGACCTACTGAAATTGAGTTAACAATAAATACCGAGAAAATAAGATTTAATCGTAAGTTCGGTTAAGCAATGAACGGAATGTTACTTAAAAAAAAGGAAAGAAATAATAATAAACAAATAATTAAATGGAATACCTAGAAAAATCATGGATTATTTATCACGATTATAATAACAAAAACTACTTAAACCTTACTAATAATGAAAAATCTATTTGAAATAGAAGCAAGGCAACTTTGTCATCACTAAGCTGTAATGAATATTTACAAGAGAAGGAGAGATTTTAAATTCAGGTACATTTGCTGCCTGTATATTTCAAATATTCACGTGTTGTTATAAATACCAAAATCTCGTAATACAAGTATTTAATAAATTATTTTCAAGCATTGTTTTGTCACATAATCAAATAGACCTACCAATTATCAATTATTAGAGCTTAGACCCTTTAGTTTACCCATGCGGCCTCAGATCAGGCTTCTCGATCGGCCTGACAGGTGTACACCGATTCAATGATCGCATTATACCTGTGAGCTTATCAGTTTGGGTTCTATTTTCAGACAATAACCGGTAATGGTTTTAATAGAATTCTCTCTTTCCCTAATTTCAAACTAAAATGAATTGAAATGTGGCTGCTCACTGAAAAATGAACTTCTATCTTCATAGTATAGGAGTAAACGTATTGAACTTGCACACACTATTTGAGTATTTTGATTTTTTATGTTTTTAGTGGACAAATTGTGCAGTCTTGATGGGAGGGAGACAATCAAAGGAGTTAGACAAGCTCATAATAACATTTCTTAAAGTCATGGGTTATTCGAAGTATTTGCTTCGTGAGTTGTTGGGTTGACATCTGAGTTGGGTGTGAATTAACTGTCTGCCATTTGGATTACACGTAAGCTAGAATGTGCTATCATGCTTATGCTAGTGAATTAGCTAAGCCTTGTCTTCTATAGGATGGCGGTAACATCCTAACTCTAAACACTTTCATATTATTTACCATTAAGGATTGGTTAATTAGGACTAGTGACATGACTAGGAGTTGGGCATTACAATGTGTCACGGGATGAAGGTGCCAATTTGCTAGAAAAACAATATAGTGTAAAAATGAGGGATGACACACTCAATTGACACCAAATGGCGATGGCATCCCTTGGCAACTAGCACTGGCATGCCAAATTGGCAGTGATAGTGCCATTAGTGGCAATGTCAGTGCCGCTTGGCAGTTGTTGCATTCATCTTCCTTCAAGTGTTCTTAAGCTTGAATTCTATGCCTCTTCTTTGCATATTTTGACTCTATTATGCCTCAAAACCTCCTAGATTGTTGTCCTTGCTTATTTCCTACAAAAGAAACACAAAATAAAAATCCTAAATTAACAATTACTAAAAGCTAAAATCTAGGTGAAATAAGATGCAAAATGCCATATTTTGAGCTCGAACAAATACCTCCACTCGTCTTTAAGCAAAACAAAATAAAATTATTAAAATGTAACTCACTTTTGTAAGAATCATGATTGCACTTAACTTATGCAACAAGTCTTTTAAACCTATTAGTTCCCTCAAGTGGATGATTATGGTCTTGTGACAGTATCCCGAGGATGTACCCACAAAATCTTAAAGAAGAAATAGAAAAGGAAAGTGGAAAATGAAAAATCTTTTTTAGTATTCCAAAACTTTTTGAAAGCAACATTAAGTGCGAAGAGTTGTACATTGTAATCATCTAAATCACCCAAGCAACAAGACACTAATTATACATGCATAAGATACATATATTAAGAATATCAATTCTTATTAATGACAATCACACACCAAATCAAACCCACTAAAATGATGAACAAGTTAATAGGAGAGCCTCACATAGGGAAAGTGGATCTCTCCTCCCATCTGCTTAGATGATAGCAAGGGTCGGCTCATACGCTCATTCCAGTGTTTTATCCTTCTATAGGCTTGCCGAAGCTCTCAATTCTCCACCCCTTGTATGAAAAATGATTGATGACAATCTAGAGGCCTTCTGATGGGTTATAAAGGGGCTTCAAGTAAAAGGGTGAGGAGTGGATAGAAGACTTAAGGAATTTTAAGGCTATGTTATAAAAGATCAAGGGGCACCTACAAAAACTAGCCAACATAAATATAGACAAAAATTAGAACCTATTAGACAGTTGCACTTACACCTCCCCCAAACCAAAAAAACAAAAAAAGCACTTAGGAGATATAAGTTGAGAAATCAAAGTAAAATCACCGTTCCAACACTTTTATTCATAACATTTTTCTTTCTTTCTTGTTTTCTTTTTCTCTTTTTCTCCTTTTTTTGTTTTCAAAAGGAAATAGAAACAATGACTAGTGAATGGCATGGGGGAGCATGAAAAATAAACACGCTTCAACTCAAGCCTTCAAGATTCACAATTATGCGTAACTCTCAAAACTCTGGGGAAAATTCTCATATTTACATTATTATCATCCTCTTATAACAATAAGCATCAAACAACCACCAAATTACTATTACTACCCACAAGTTATATATCACAAGTCAGTAAAGTAAAGCCCCCATAATCTTAGCTTGGTCATAGGGAAATGTGTTTGGCTAGAAGCTAATTATGAGGGTTCACAATGAAGAACCGATTAAAGGCTCAAAGGGGTTAGCTAATGGTTAATATTTATTAAAAGGTAACTATTTGGCTTTTTGGTTTTCGAAACAACAAGGAATGTCTCTGTCATTTCATTAATCATGTCAATGCTAAATGTGACCTCAAATAGATCCAAGTAGAGTTCTAAAGAAATGCAAACATGAAAGAGCCACTCATGAAGGGAAAATGGGACTGAGTCTAATGAATTAATCTATTATGGCCCAAAAGTCCCACGATCTGCCTACGTTGCCTACTCGCAAATCTTGAAGTAAGAATTAAAGCATGAGCTTACTAAAAGTTCATACACAACCTGATTATGTACAACTAACATCTAAGCCACAAGGAATCAATATCATTCAACCTTGCACAAACTCCCAAAAATCACATAACAATTGACAAAAAATATTGAAAATTGTTTTTGAATTTTTGAAAAATTTGTACGAGTGGAGACCTCACCGTCATATCAAATCTCCATAATGTTCCCATTATGGGAACCAAGGTACCAAGAAGCAATCACATAAGCAACGCAACTGAAAAAACAACAAATACATACAAACCTACGACACCACCTTTAAAGCACAAAATCAAGCAACACCAATAAATATTCACAAAACAACTAACACTACCAACAATCATAAATAAAACAAAATACACAAAACAAACAAGGGTGACCCCAGCAAACAACATTTGAAATTTCACCTAAAAATCGATAAGCCATAGAAAAACACAATCCTAATATCTACAACTATTTACAAAATAGAAAGAAAGAAAATAAAAAGAAGAAAGAAGGGATGGAATGATTCTATCGAGTTGGGTACCAAATGTACTCAAAATAATGCCTCATTAAGTGGGGTTAAGAAGGTCCATGGAGCATCAACCACTCCATTAAATTACTGAATTACCAACCATATCAATCCTCACCAAAGCTTGTAGTAACTTATTAAAATAACAAGAACAACCCTTAAAACAAGTGAAAACAAGTAGTAGCAAAAAGGATGTTCCACAAAAAGCAAATTACTAGGATACAAGTGAGAGCTCCCTTCAGCTTATCAAAGCTCTGGGTCTAATTATAAGGGTGATGTATACGCCCATTAATATATATTAAAGAGGACAAGGGCCTACAAGTAGTATAAGAAGTATGAATGCACAACATAGGTATGTGCCTTAAATCCTTTACCCAATCCTAAACTCTTATAGGATATTAAGCGTATGATTCTAGTCTAAACTAGGGGTATGAATCACACAAGTCTCGAATACGGGGATGGTGGCAAATAAAGGATCCATAAAAGATTGAAATAATGATGAAAGGGTTAAGATAACGAAAGTGGGAATACATTCAAGAGTAGACTCAATAGATATTGGATTGATAAGTTGTACTTCACTAGGCATTACCTTAACATTTTGATCATCACAAGACTCCTCTAAAGGGGTCTTGTAACGCCCCCAAATGTGAATGCTAATTACCTTAGCTTATCCACGAATCTGTTAATTTGCAGCGGAAGACCTTGGGTTTTGAATGGAAGCGTTACCGCCGTTCCGAGATGGAACAAGGCTATTTAATTCACTATACCTCTGAAATCACTTAAAGTAAATATTCGCCCTTTTATACTACTCATCCCCCATGTGATAACTTGATATACTAAAACTAAGTATTATTATTCTCAGATTTCGAGAGAATAGCAACACATGACCTTCTAGTTACTAACCTATCATCACTGTGAGCACTGACTGGCTCGTGACCAGTAAATGTCATTTGTTTTGCTGCTTTCTGCCTTCTCAAGAGGATGACTATTCGCTCCTTCCCATACCTAAAAACAAAAACATGAAAACATGCGAATGATGAGCTGAAGCTCAGCACGTACATTCCTATGCAGTAAAATGAATTTGTGGTGACAGAGTTGGGCCGGCCGCATTTCAGAATATTTTTGCTTTTGCAAATAGGAGAGAGAGAATATACAATATGATTTGCTGATTATTATCTGAAAGTGGACCCCTTATTCGATGTACATCTTGATGCGATCTTGAGATAGATGCACACCTCCCAGGCCGATCGGAGAGCCTGAATTGCAGCCGCATGGGTAAATTGGAGGTATACGCCCTGATGATTGATAATTGACGGGGCCACTTGTTTATGTGACAAATCATTGAGAAAATCGATTCATTAAATGAATCCTGTATTAGTTGTTCATGGTTGAGAAACATGTGAGTTTTTGCAGAGCACAGGCAATGTACGTACCTGGTCTTTGAGATCCTCTCTCCTTTGTAATGAAAACGTGCATTGGAAAATGTGCATTGGCAGTTTGAAGCGCTAGATGTGACCTCGTTCCTATTTTACATATGTGATTCTCTTTTGATTAGTGTAAGGTTATGAAATTTGTTGGGATTCTTTAGTTTGATAGATAATTTAAATCCCTTGAGCTATGCGCTGATTATTAACATATAAAAGTTATTCACTTGACTTTATTTTGTTTTGCTATCATCCCTGCCCTTGAACATCTGGGTTTAATAGCTAATTTAAATTCCTGTCTTTTATACTACAAACTCTTGCTTAATGAACGTGATAGTCATGTAATGGGATAATGGCGTTGTCATTACCTTATTCTAATAATTGGTATATGCCCGTTACTTATCATTGTTTTGTTATGGCCATTGTTATTAATGTTATTTTTGCCATTGCATAACTTGAACTATGGCCATGTTCATTCGACCGAATTATTATTAATATTTTTAATATCATTACTGGCTCCTCCGTCGGACCAAAATTATGCCTCAGGCTTTCTATAAAAGAGGCTTAAACTATATCTCGGCATCAACTCTTGTATCACTTATGCTATGACAATAAGATAACATAAGGGCAGTCACTACTATAACTCGTATAATCATATTGCATCAAACATAACATCTTAATCAAAGTCCATAAATCAGAAAATACATGCTTGGAATTTATCGCTTACAAAGCGTACCTCCAAATTCACGACTTTTTTTTTCCCCACAATTTCCCGATAATATGTATATTCTTCAGAAAAATTGTTACAATGTTGTCAAACTCAATAGCTCACAATAATCAAAAGATTAACTGAATTTCAGCATTAATTCTCAGGCAAATTTTCCCCCAATTCATAATTTCAGACCCATAGTGAATGAATTCATATCATAATTAACAGCTTACGATACCTCCATCAGTTAAACATTGCAATTAACATGAAATTATACGATTGACTTCTATCGATTGACATTAATACTCTAATATACTAGATCATAAAATGTCAAATTCAAGTTCTTAGATCGAGGAGTCAAGAATTACTCACCTTGAATTTGCTCCAGAACCCAAAACCTGAATCTCCTCTTTCGCCTCCTCCTTTTTCTCTTCCTTTCTCTCTCTTCCTCCTGTTCTCTCTCTCTCCTCTTTCTCTCTCTCTCTCTCTTCTCTCTCTTCTCCCCCCCTCTGCCCCGTGTGTGTGTGTGAGATGAGAGCCCCCCTCTCTCATATATATATATATATATGAAAAAAGTAAAAAAAATCTAAGATTTTTTTTCTTGACCGACTTTGACGGGTCAAAGTCAGTTTGACCGGTCAAACTGACTTTGACCGGCGTTGACCTTTTTTTTTTTTTTGAGATGTAAAATTTTGAAAAACACATGTAGAATGTTAATGAATTATTTTAAGAGTAATCAAAATTCATTTCGAGGCCATTCTGCCGATTCAACCTGCAATGGTACCAATATATATATATGTGTGTGTGTGTGTGTGTGTGTGTGTGTAGGAAATGCTGATTTGAAATGTAAAAATGCTAGATGAAAATGCGGGGCCCAACTCGATTAGTTTGTAATTACGATGATTTAATGTAATTAATATGGATATTATAGTTGGGCCGTTACAGCCTTCCCCCCTTAAAATAAGTTTCGTCCTCGAAACTTACAGTTTGAAACGAACTTTCACTGCACTGCAAATAAATACGGGAATTGGCTTTATTATGGTGACGTGATCGGGATCTGGAACATAGTCCCTGAGCTGGGGGTTGTGAGAATATGCTGCACATGTCCATGAACTGGCCTGCTTGCTTGTAAATCAGGTCGTTATTGTGTGCAGTGGATTGTTTATATTGTTTTTAAATTGCCGGTAAGATCTTATAAAGTTCAGTGGAGCATCTTGAGTTGGGTGATTCTTGGAAGCATTTTGAGGAAGTGTATAAGGAGCAATAATGAAGATTGAGTGGGATTGATCATGCCGTCATGTGGTGCATTTTAGCCAAATCATTTAAGGAGAAATGAATATTCACGGATTTCATGAAACTTTTAGCTTGGGAAGAAAGTAACTACGTGGGCGCTTGTTTGTGAGTTTTGCATCAATTGAGAATCAAGCAAATATCCAACTTGGTAGGCTTAATAGTTATATTGGATTTAATGACTCGCTTGGGGTGGAATTCTAAACGATATATGAGAAGTGAGGGAAAGTTGTAACGTGGATTGGGCCTATAGAAGCTCCTACGAAAAGTCTCAAATCAATATGTAGAGCATACCTATGAATGAGAGTAATGGGGATGGTAGTGGTGTGAGTCATTGCCCATGAAAGAAAGAAATAAATAGTGAAGTAACACAATTAATAACCGATGGTTGTAGAATGGCTACAATAAAGATGGCCATGAATCTTTAAGAATCCAAGAAGAGGAGGTGAGTTATCACTCAAAGTGGCGTTATGTCACGCCTGTTTGTAGCTTTTGAATATATGAGTTTGGGCCCCTTTTGTTTTGCGGTCGTGGATTTGATTCTTGGAAGTTTGTTCCTGTGTGATTGAACTTTTGTTTTGGATATTTGGTTGGATGTTTGGATTGAATTGTGGATTGAGAGATTTGGAGTAGTGTGGTGAGTGAGGATTTGGAAAAATGATTTTAGCTTGGGAATGATGATTTACTGCTTGAGGCTCACTTTAGTGAATGATGAAATGAAATCAGTAAGTGATGAAAATTGAATGTATATGCCTGGTTATGGGTGATCATTAGGGTTTGGAGATTAAGGCTCGGTTTCATTATGCTAGTTTGATGATGTTAAGATCAAGTTGAACGGATATTTGGATAAAATTGTAGGCTACGTGCTGGTTGCGTGATTGTGGCCATAGACTTGATGGAGTGGGGTTATCGCCAAATTGAAGCGTTAATTAAGTGTCAACGAGTTTCGGAGTAAAATAAGGTGACCTACATGTACGGGATAATTGTTTCAATGTCATGGAGGTATTTGAGGTAGTGGGTAGGAGTTTGAGGTTACTTAAAGTAAACTTAGTGGAGCTATCGGGATATGGAATGGGATAATAAAGGATTGGAGTATCCAATAAGGTGCTCGTTTAACCACCATTAGCTTGAATAAGTCACTAAGTGAATTTGGATGTGAATGGATAGAGCATGAAATAGGCGCAATAAAACAAGCTTAGTTGTCCCATGATTGTTGTAGACTTCGGAGTGAATCGTTTATGTCTAACTAAAGTTTTGATTCATGTTAAGCTTGAAAGGGATGAATAGTTAAGCTGGGATGGCATGAATAGGCTTAAATGTAACCTCGAATTGATACTTATCTGTTTGACTGGATTATGCGTCTGAACAGCTCTGTGAATCATATTTGGAACGACGAATTAAGCATGTCTATGCTCCTTCACTTAAACATATGAACGTAATTGTGCTCATGCTTAGCCAACATAACCTAGCTCATCAGGTGCTTGTGTTTAAGAAGGTGTTGGGGAGGCATAATTTATCGTCTTAGGAGGTGACGAGGTGATGTATGTGGTTTAACAATTTCAAAGTCTGCTAGGCTCTTCCTTTCATCCCTAACCTAGGTGTGTTGGGGTTGATATAGCCAGGATACTATCATTTTCGGGTAAACAAAATGGTATTCTATGCCCCCAATAGGCATACTGCTTAGCTAATTAGTGAGTAGTAGTGGCGACGTGTTGGAAGGAAAGCAAGGAAATTGGTGGGGTCCTGAAATATGCATATATATATATATATATATATATATATATATATATATATATATATATATATATATATATATATATATATATATATATATATATATATATACATCCCCAATTAAATCGAAAAAGGTGAAATACGGATAATTATATCCTTGATGTAACGAAGAAGAGAAAGATAGAGTCAAAAGTAAGGGAATGCCGACATCCGCTTAAAATTGAGCCAGGATGGGTTCAATGGTAAACAACAAGTTGCCAGGACAAAGCAAATAATGCCGAAAATAGGTATACACACCTTTAAAGAGGCCCAAATTTTCTAGGAGTATGAAATTAAGGAAGGGCCAGGTGTTATTAGTAAAAGCAAAGGTTACGGACGGAGCAATTAAATCAAATATAAGAACCGATCGGAACAACATCATTAATGCATGAGACAAATGAATCAGTAAGATTTCGTATATCCAGCAAGATCTGTTGAGCAGATGTTCGGGGCGAGGGGTGGAATGGCAAGGAAACGGTACTAGTACAAAAATCAAGATGATTAAGAATGAAGTAGATTAATGGCTAAATGCATCTGGAAATATTGTCGATGTAAGGTTTTTAATGACAGGAACAGTTGGCAGATTTGAAAGACGATGAATAATGAAATTATGACTGTGATGTAGATGGAGTGAAAACAAGTGATAAGTGTAAACAATTTGAATAATAAGAGCAATAAGAATGAAAGACTTGCAATCCTTGATCACATAGGACTCAAAGCTTTGTGCATTAATCCAAAACCAGAATGGTAGGAGCGTAGTTATCCATGTGATGATTGGAGGTTAAGGGGAAAGAAAAGATTACGTTAACATTGAATGAATGGTCTTAGCAAATAAGCTGAGCAAAGGTAATCGGTCTTGAGAAAATTTAATAGAGGAGGGGATAGGTAATGAAGCATTGCTACAACAATTGTATAGTTTGCAAAACTTGATAAAAAAGGGTTAAAATATGGTATTGGATAATAAGGGGGTGGCTAGTTGTAGGTGGTAGCCAAAGAGGTCGAGAGGGATGTTAAAAATACTACTTAGGCAGATACGGGGGGTCTATTAGCAAGTGTATAAAGATCAGTGGACTCCCATTTGGATCAATACTGAAATTCGTGTCGCCAAGGTTTTGAGAACTTGGAAGGATCAAGGGAAGGTTGCCAAGGTTTTGATTGATACCCAGATATCTCATGGATTTTAGTGCCCCTCAATCCTTTATCGTTGTACCTGAAGGTGTGTTAGTTATGAAAATGCTCCTTTGAAATTCGACATCTCAACCTTCACTTGCAATATGTTTATACGACCCAAACAACCAACGAATATATGTAGGCTTAACTTATCTCATCAATTTCCTACAACATATTTAGTAATGCGTCGGCAGTCCCCAACGTTCAATCCTATCTCCAATGATTACTTGTTTTCCAGAACCTTATCTACTTCTGGTAATGAGGTCCAATGACTATGCTTCCACAAAACAACAACCCGTCGATATATTTGGTATAGCCTTAAGCCTCTTCTCTACTGTTTCACATTTGTAGATGATCGTCTTTTTCGGATCTTTGTTAATCCCAAAAGCTTACTTATCAAATTACCTGATGCTCCAGACGGCATAATCTTCCTTCCTTAAAATATTTTACTCCCTCCAGTAAGTATTGCTGAGTCCTTCAATACGCATGACCTAACCCATAATAAGAGAAATTATTGATACCGTCTTCTTTGAATCCTTTAACACTGATTGGACTTCCATTGTCAACCCAAATATAATTTCATACATAATCAAATTTGCCTGCCTCACTATATCTTGTAATTTCCTTACAATATCAAAAACTTCTGAAAATATTTCCAATTGCTACTGAATGGTCTGCATTAGAAAATTCATGTCTTTCATTCTGGATCTCCAAAGAAGATGTAAAATCCAATGTAAAAGGTTATAATGTCCACTAAAACCTTTGCATGATTCACATGGTAAGGCTCCTAATCCTCAAAATTGCGTAATTCCAGAGCCTATTGGAAACTAATTCGTCATGCTATCACTAAACCTGCTCCCCATGTAACTCTTGTTTCAGGTCTGTTGATACCTCACTAACCATGTATCCGTAAATTTTTGCTTAATAGGTGTAGTCATCATCGACCTAACCACACTACAGATTTTTTTTTTTTCCCTCTCCACACATCCCCGATGTGGATTGCCTAAATGGAGGCATACATATCTTTATGATCTAGGTCAACGACCTGAATTTCAACACGTCCTCCAACATTCCAAATATAATTATTCCCCGTATCCTTCTGCCTTTGTTCCTGCTAACTATGCTTCTAAGGTATAATGACTTGTCTGCACCTAGCAGTCGGTAGCCTACATAGGTTCATATACTTTACATGCACCTTAACAACAACACATTCTTTGTGTGACATCTTATCTTGACCCATACAATCAATATAAGATCAATTTACACCACATAAGCTATTGAATTGCCCAACAGGACTCCTTATGATTATTGTAAAACATTCATGACACTGCGATAGGCCCTCTGCATTCCCATTTCTACGACTTTGCGATGGATATTTCCTAATAATCCGACCTATGAATATCTCTGCAAGGTACATTCCACCCGTCTCACATGTATAATATAATTCAATACTGCATTAGATCATACAAGCGTTTGCAAACTTTACCTTCTTGCAATAGTTGAAACCTCACGATACCCAAACGTTATGTATTCATTACATCATAATAAAACCAATTCTCTAGGTTGAAAGTCTCCTGATGACAAATAAGCGACCCAAGATTCCACAAGATTTGCTATGAGCTTAGCTTACTTTTCTGGACTACACACGTCACCAAGAAGTTGACTAAATGCATCCTTGCTCTAGTTTACTAGCGATAAAACCCTAAAGAATTATGTAACTATACCATTGATCTGATTATCAAAAGATTCAGGCTAGGTAAATGTTTTCTTGAACATCCTCATGATACACTTATACATATGAATTCCTGGTCACACATTCGTTTATCTGATCCAGCCTACCTCATAGGCATCCTTCTAGCTCACAGTGATGCTAAATCTGGGCTCTGATACCATAACTGTAACGCCCCCAAATGCGAATGCTAATTACCTTAGCTTATCCACGAATCTGTTAATTTGCAGCGGAAGACCTTGGGTTTTGAAGGGAGGCGTTACCGCCGTTCCGGGATGGAACAAGGCTATTTAATTCACTATACCTCTGAAATCACTTAAAGTAAATATTCGCCCTTTCATACTGCTCGTCCCCCATGTGATAACTTGATATACTAAAACTAAGTATCATTATTCTCAGATTTCGAGAGAATAGCAACACATGACCTTTTAGTTACTAACCTATCATCACTGTGAGCACTGACTGGCTCGCGACTAGTAAATGTCCTTTGTTTTGCTGCTTTCTGGCTTCTCAGCATGATGACTATTCGCTCCTTCCCATACCTAAAAACAAAAACATGAAAACATGCGAATGATGAGCCGAAGCTCAGCACGTACATTCCTATGCAGTAAAATGAATTTGTGGTGACAGAGTTGGGCCGGCCGCATTTCAGAATATTTTTGCTTTTGCAAATAGGAGAGAGAGAATATACAATATGATTTGCTGATTATTATCTGAAAGTGGACCCCTTATTCGATGTACATCTTGATGCGATCTTGAGATAGGTGCACACCTCCCAGGCCGATCGGAGAGCCTGAATTGCAGCCGCATGGGTAAATTGGAGGTATACGCCCTGATGATTGATAATTGACGGGGCCACTTGTTTATGTGACAAATCATTGAGAAAATCGATTCATTAAATGAATCCTGTATTAGTTGTTCATGGTTGAGAAACATGTGAGTTTTTGCAGAGCACAGGCAATGTACGTACCTGATTTTTGAGATCCTCTCTCCTTTGTAATGAAAACGTGCATTGGAAAATGTGCATTGACAGTTTAAAGCGGCAGATGTGACCTCGTTCCTGTTTTACATATGTGATTCTCTTTTGATTAGTGTAAGGTTATGAAATTTGTTGGGATTCTTTAGTTTGATAGATAATTTGAATCCCTTGAGCTATGTGCTGATTATTAACATATAAAAGTTATTGACTTGACTTTATTTTGTTTGGCTATCATCCCTGCCCTTGAACATCTTGGTTTAATAGCTAATTTAAATTCCTGTCTTTTATACTACAAACTCTTGCTTAATGAGCGTGATAATCATGTAATGGGGTAACGGCGTTGTCATTACCTTATTCTAATAATTGATATATGCCCGTTACTTATCATTGTTTTGTTATGGCCATTGTTATTAATGTTATTTTTGCCATTGCATAACTTGAACTATGGCCATGTTCATCCGACCGAATTATTATTAATATTTTTAATATCATTACTGGCTCCTCCGTCGGTCCAAAATTATGCCTCAGGCTTTCTATAAAAGAGGCTTAAACTATACCTCGGCATCAACTCTTGTATTACTTATGCTATGACAATAAGATAACATAAGGGCAGTCACTACTATAACTCGTATAATCATATTTCATCAAACATAACATCTTAATCAAAGTCCATAAATCAAAAAATACATGCTTGGAATTTATCGCTTACAAAGTATACCTCCAAATTCACGACTTTTTTTTTTCCCCACAATTTCCCAATAATATGTATATTCTTCAGAAAAATTGTTACAATGTTGTCAAACCCAATAACTCACAATAATCAAAAGATTAACCGAACTTCAGCATTAATTCTCAGGCAAATTTTCCCCCAATTCATAATTTCAGACCCATAGTGAATGAATTCATATCATAATTAACAGCTTACGATACCTCTATCAGTTAAACATTGCAATTAACATAAAATTATGCGATTGACTTCCATCGATTGACATTAATACTCTAATATACTAGATCATAAAATGTCAAATGCAAGTTCTTAGATCGAGGAGCCAAGAATTACTCACCTTGAATTTGTTCCAGGACCCAAAACCTGAATCTCCTCTTTCGCCTCCTTCTCCTTTTTCTCTTCCTTTCTCTCTCTTCCTCCTTTCCTCTCTCTCTCTTCTTTCTCTCTCTCTCTTCTCCCCCCCTCTACCCCCGTGTGCATGTGTGAGATGAGACCCCCCCTCATATATATATATATATATATATATATATATATATATATGAAAAAAGTAAAAAAAATCTAAGATTTTTTTTTTCTTGACCGACTTTGGCCGGTCAAAGTCAGTTTGACTGGTCAAACTAACTTTGACCGGCGTTGACCTTTTTTTTTTGAGATGCAAAATTTTGAAAAACACATTTAGAATGTTAATGAATTATTTTAAGAGTAATCAAAATTCATTTCGAGGCCATTCTGCCGATTCAACTTGCAATGGTACCAAAATATATATATATATATGTGTGTGTGTGTGTGTGTGTGTGTGTGTGTGTGTGTGTGTGTGTGTGTGTAGGAAATGCTGATTTGAAATGAAAAAATGCTAGATGGAAATGCTGGGCCCAACTTGATTAGTTTATAATTACGATGATTTAATGTAATTAATATGGATATTATGGTCGGGCCGTTACAAGTCTCCTCCAGAAGATATTCAACTTCAATAAAGACATTCTCAAAACCGACAATCATGTCATGCTCAAGATCACAATTGTCCTTGGCCACTAGTTTCTCACTCTTATCGAATTCTCTAAATGGAGCAAAAGAAGCGGGGGATGAGTATCAACAACCAACTTATCCTTTGAATTACCCATAGCTATGCAAGTCTCAAGAGAAGGAAAGATCACTAGGGAGGGAAAAGCAATGTCACTCATATCCTTATAAGAAAACTGTTCATGATAGGGAAGGTAAGAGATAACATCATTGTCTAAGAAATTCTTATCAGCACAAGAAGAAGGGATATAATCATGAGATTAGAGGGGCTGGAAAGAAGAAACTTTAAGTTAACTCTCACAACTAACCATTGTCTTCTCAAAGACATAACACTATAGGTAGCTTGTCCCTATGAGCAATAGAGAAGTAAGAGTAGGGGTCTCCCTAATTGTGTCCCACTAATAAGTCTTATCACTCAAATCTTCAAGGAAATCCCAAGTCTCAATTATCATTTGACATAAAAACTCTCCCCACTCATAGACTCAACCATTGTCCTATTACTTACATCCAAGCCATCACAAACAACTTGGCACAAGTTCCACTTCTATGAACCAGGTAAGGGCATTGGGTAAGCAACACCTTAAACATATATTTATGAAATTGAGCATTAGGAAGCCAAAGTAAGAAGGCTAATAAAACCTAGTGCCATGAAGCCTCGATATATCCTTTCCTAAGTACATGGATTGTAAAAGGGATAAGAGATCTAGCCAAGATCCACTGAACATATTTGGAAATGGTAAAGATCTTAGAAGATAGATGGAATTCAGAATAAAATCTATATATACAAATATATGGATTCTTTGTTAAATTTCTCTAAAAGAACTACCCATAATACCCTTACATATGTAGGCAACCCTAACACCCTTGTTGAATTCCTCTAAAAAGGAAGAGGGAAAAAAAAAAAAAAAGATCAAGAACCTTAGCTCCCAAAGAGCCTCTAGTACTCATATTCTTTCAAAGGCTAGAGAGGGATTTGCCCTATCAAGTTGTGCTTGTGACAGGCATTGTATTGCCACGAAGGAAGATGTCCTTGGTCTAATGCTAGTTCTAAGCAAAAGAGTCAGTATTTTCTAACTTTCACTTCTCATTCCCTCTAGAGTTGGGCCGAAATTCTCTCTGTCATCCTCTTGTCTTCCTATTTTCTCTTTCTTTCATCCTTCTCTAGTCGAAGCTTGCTGATTCTCTATTCAACCTTTTCTAATTCCTCAACCCTAAAGCGTATAACTACCATAGGGCCAAAGGATGTAGAGGTTGAGCTAGAGAAAGAGTGAACCTGTTCAATCAATGGAGAAACTAGAGAGAGGCTCATGTTGAAAGGAAGGTGGAAATCATCATCAACATTGTCTTCACTAGTAGCAACCCTATTGGTTCCTTCTCTAAAAGGTTAATGAGTGTAGAGCTCCCTATTTAGAGCTGGATAAAGCAAATGAGACTCATCCCCTTCGCTGCCATCCTATTGAGGCTTTTCTAACAGGCACCATAGAGGTTTTTGCTTTATTTTGAGAGGAAAACCCTAGAGGAATAGCTCTCAATGTAGGAGTAGGAGGAAGAGGGTAAGGATGAGGAGGAGGAAAAGGATATCTAGGAGGAGGAGGTGGAGCATCCACCAAGCACCCAAAAATCATGGGGGAAGCTAGAAGATGTAGGGGTAGTTCATTCCTACATGGCCTGTAGCCTTTTTATCAACAACAACAATACGACACCTACCAGGATGGGCCATTGAGAAAGATATCTTACACTGATTGGGGACATCCAGCCCTAAAGAAGAGCTAATCACCCATAATGTTGAACCTCAAGTGGTTGTAAGGAATGTCCTATCTAGCAAAACTAAAGAGACACAACTTGTAAAGGATGCAAATCCAAAAAAGATTCCAGTGTTCCCTCTTTTCTTTTCCTCACTATAAACCTTCTACATGTTATCCTAACTAGCAGAGTTGATCAACATCTTGTAATGATTAGGACGAATGTGAAGTATGCCTAATAGCTCCAGGTGTACCTCCTAACTCTATTGTTGTGAGCCATTTATTAAAGAAATTGAACCCAAAAAGATTGAATTTATAGCCAAATTTAGCGCTAAATATGTCATTAGATTGGAGCAAAATCATAAGAGATGCAAAGTTCAACTAGGAAATCTCCAGAATATGCACCAGCCATCATTGCTGGCATAGAGGACTAGAGAGATGCTAAAACATTTCTCAAGGAAAGGAAGCAAAATTTCCGAAATAAAGCTTCAAAATTTGTTATAAGGGAACTTCCCAAAAACACTAGATAAAAATCTATCGAAAAAAACTCAGCTAAGCATCTTTAGGAAAAGATTTCATATCAGTGAAAGGTGCAAGAACCAACCTTGAGGAAGCCTTGAGGTCAGGATAAATCAAATTTTAAGGTGAGAAATTCCTAAAAAGAATTAAAGAGGCTAGCCTTGGCTGCAAGTTAAGGCACATTAGATTCAAACTTGACATACCTTAAGGGGTAAATGATATATAAAATCTTTGAGATACATTGGGCTAGAGCCCAATAAAAGCCTGATGATAGAGATAGAGTGCACCAATTAAGCCACTAGGCTAAACCCACGGAAGAAGCTTAATAAAACCTAGTCCATGAAGCCCTGGTATATCCTTTCTTTTGTGGATGGCTTGTAAAATGGGGAAGAGATCTAGCTAAAATCCACCAAACATATTTGGAAATAGTAAAGATCGTAGAACCTGAATACAGTTAACAATAAAATCTACATATAAAAGGTATGAAATCATTGTTAAATTCCTCTAAGAGAATTACCGCTAAGAGCCCTATTTGAATAGATCATGCACAAACTAGAGTTAGCCAAAGGTGACCCGAAACGATTATTGATCCAAAATTGACACAAAGTTAAGTGAGTTTGGGTGCAAATTTTCAACCCGTTTAATTAAATAAGTTGAAATGTTCAACCTGTTTAAGTAAATTGGTTAGGTCTAGGTCAAGATTCTCAACACAAAAAAAATATATATGTTTAGCCCGTCTAGTTAAATGGATTAAACATATCAATCTATTCCCCTATTCACCCTTGTTTTATAATTAAGAACACCAAAATTAAAAATAAATATGAAAAAATAAATTATGATGAATTTGGAGAGTTTTGGATACTAATTGCGTAATTTGGTATGTAAACTTAATTTTTAATGGCATGCAATTACGTATTAGTTGAAATTTTTAATTTGATAAATGGATAATTAAGTGACTGAATTCGACTTTTTTTATCTTAAATGGGTTAAACGAGTCTACCATAGGGATGGTAGTGGGGCGGGGAATCCCCATCCTTGCCAGGGCCCCACCCCGTATTGGGGAGAAATCCCCGTCCCCAATGGGGACGGGGACGGGGACGAGATTCAATCCCCGAGAGAGGATGGGGACGGGAACGGGGCAAGATTTCACCCCATCCCCGTCCTCGTTTACCCGCTAGGGAAAAATTTCCGTCCCCATCCCCGCTTCCCCGTTCCAGATTGGGGAAAGAACCCAAACCCTATCCCCATTTATAATTAAAATTGTATATAAATATTTTATTTATGAACATAAGATTAAGGCTAGATAGGTAAGTTTACTTAAAAAAACCCTAGATATATAATCTTTATTTTTCTTCTTAGACTTTGATTGGGTTGTGACCTCTTGGACTTTGATTTGACTGTGTTGCATGGACTTGTTAAACTTTAATATTTTGGGTTGAATTATAAACTTCTATGAAGTTTGTTAAACTTACATTGCATGGAACCTACAAGAGTTTTGTACAATTAATTGAGTTAAGTCTAATGTGCAACTTTGCATTTCAGGCAAGATTCAACTTGTAATTTAGCTTTCACATATGAGGAAAAAACATTTGCGGGTAAAAATCCGCATTGGGGCCCCGTCGGGGGTTGAATCGTCCCCGCTGGGGATGGGGACAGAGAGAAATTTTTTCCCCGCAACGGGGAGCGGGGCGGGGACAGGGGGCAGGGAGTTAAGCGGGAGTGGGGATGGGGAATATGCCCCCTATCCGCACCCGCCCCGTTGCCATCCCTAGTCTACCCGTTTAAAAATTAAATAGATATAGATCAACATTTTCAACCCGTTTAATAAATGGGTTAGATTCAAGTGAAGAGATTCTCAACCTATCTAAGTTTAACATGAACACAAACCCGACCCAATCTATCCTATTTCTCAGCTCTAGCATAAACCCAAAAAGTAGGGTGAAAAAAGAATACACAAAGTGTATACAGAAACCCTAGGCTTTTTCTCTAATTTCCAGGAGTTATTATTTTTTGTTTTTTAAGCAATCCTTGAATGGTGGCACAAGATCTTCAAGGCTCCAACAGAAGCCTAGAAAATCTATTCATCATTGAAATAATACCCTAGCCATCTGAATCAAACAAAACACATTCTCAAACTCACAAATACACAAATAAGGATCTTCTAAGCTGATAAATTTAGGGAGTATGCCAACATAATTTGGATTGAGCCCAAATTGCACATCACAAGAGATAGAGGGGAGGTCAGAATAAGATCTTTGGGACGTTCAAGGATGACAAAAGTGATCACTTAATGGTTTAGGTCAACAATAGGCTAGTCAAGTTTGCTGGAGTTGGACTCAATGTTTATCACACTAGAAACCACAAATTGTCCAAGCACATAATTTGTATTCAATAAGCTGCAACTTTTTCATTCTTGATTATTTTTTTTTGGACTTTTAAACTTTTTTTTTGTTTGTATTTTTCAATAACATCAAACCATATAACTAACCTACAACTCAAAATACAAAATAAAGCAACAACAAAAGAAATTACACCAGCACACAATGAACTAAAAGGAGACATACTTGCATGAAGTGATCTAATTTTATGTCACTACACCCAGCAATGGCGCCTTCTTATTGAATAGTATTTTTTTGGGGGGAGTAGAAGAAAACTTGTCGTCCCGGAGGATAGTGATTTGGACGGTGTTCAAATCAAATCAATTATAAGCTAATCTAGCCCATATCTAAACTAAGAAAATAAATAAATAAACTAAAACATGCCACACATATACATACACACACACATACATACACACACACACACACACACACACACACACACGTGTGTGCGTGGATGTGGATACATAGATAGATAGATAGATAGATAGATAGATACAAGTGAGTGTGTGTGTGTGTGTGTGTGTGTGTGTGTGTGTGTGTGTGTGTGTGTGTGTTTATGTATACATACATAAATATATGTATATGTATATGTATATATGTATATGTATATGTATAGATATCTGTATATGTGTGTACACACACACACACACACACACACATGTATGTATATATGAATGCATGTATGTACACACACACACACACACACACACACAGACATATACCTATACCTATACCTATACATATATATATATACATACATACATTCATATGCATACATATGTGCACCTGCACGTGTCGACACATTTATTTCAACCTGCTCAATAACTTAACCTAAAAATTTTGTACAAAAAGGACGTAACTTACTTCATGTATCAATTTAAAAGCAAGCCTTGTATACAATGTTAGATTTATATATTAATCTGAAAAAATAATCTTATTTAGAAGATGATTGGGACATAAAATTTGTATTAATCAATTTAGCAAAGTAGTAAATCTATGTTTATCATTTTGTTGAATCACTTGAGATATAGAGGTGACAAAAAAGTGTGCAGAGGTCATATATTTGAGTTATTAAAGACACATATGAAGAAGCGAGGATCAGTATAAGGAAGTCTAGAGGGGATACATATTATTGTTTATTGTTATTGGTTTGCACAAAGGACGATCCCTAACTTTTGTTACAATTGTAATGGATGAACTTACTGAAGAGATACAAGATAAGGTGTCGTGGTGTATGCTTTTTGTCAATGATATCATTCTAATTGGTGGGACTAGAGAGGGACATCAACACGTTGGAGGTTTGGAGAGAACTCATAAATCTAAGGATTTGAGGTAGAGCATGTTGACGACTAAATACTTATAATGTAAATCTAGCAAAAAGGAAGAATAGACGGTAGGAGAATTCACTATTGGAGATACCGATACTGCAATACCGAAGCATACGATCTATCATACTTTATAAATGGGATATCAATGATCGTATTACTCATCATATTAAGTTGAGATGACGAAAAGGCATAATTGCACATGGTGTGTTGTGTGACAAGAAGACATCTTTAAGACTAAAAGAAAAAGTTTATTATATGGTGATTAGATTTACCTTGTTTGTATGGCTGAGATTGTTCGCTAGTTTTAAAAAATCCAAATCCGAAGGATAAAGGCTGTAGAGATTCGAATGATTCATTTATATAAACATATGTGGGCGTGCAAGATTATATAGGATGAGGAATGATGTGATACGAGAAAAGATAAGAGTAACACCTATAGAGGATAAGATGAAAAAAAAGCTAGTCTTAGATGATTTAGTTACATCAAGAAGAGGGGTCCCAACGCACCTGGAAGAAAGTGTGAGATGATTGATATTCTTGATTAAAACGCAGCTAGAGATAGATTCAAAAACAAGCAAGCGTTGTAATGAGGTGATTAGAGCAAACATGAGCAACTTGCGACTTTCAAATGACATGATTCAAGATAGGACCTTCTGGAGACCTAGGGCCATTGTGACGGAGAAAATAGCAACGTCAGTTTCACTCATTAACTGTTTGTGTATATATATTATTTGTTACCCCCTCAGCATGATTCCCCCCTCTCCTTTGGTATGCACTTTGCCTGTTGGTACTTGTTTCTTGTTAATTTTTGTTACACTCTCCTAATGCTTTGCCTTTTTCTTTTTTTTTGTTTTTTAAAAAAAATTTCTCACTCAATCAAAAGTTCTTAGCAAATTAATTTTTTTTCATGGGCTTTAAGAATTGACATCTCTACTAGTAGGAATGCTTATAGAGTAATCTTGTGTACATTTCATCTCCCTAGACCCCGGACGAAGCAGAGCCCACAACGGTGGTTGTTGCTGTACTCCGTGATACAACAACCACAAAAGCCAACTTTATTTAAAAGTCTTAACTAATTAAAAAGAGACCTAGATCTCAGCTAGGTCATTATCTACCTCAGGACTGGGCCCCATGTAAGGGCAACCTGGAAGGGGACACGAAACTAGCAAACTCTACGGCAAGCTAGGTCCAACCAAGGCCCATAATCATATAAGGGAACATGTAAAATTACCATTTTGCCTGTAAACTATAGACCCTATGAATAACCACTTGCCTCATCCAGATGGGGATATTAAATACATCACAAATTCCCAAATTGTTAGAGTAGAATCCTTTTCATTGCTTAGACATCTCACACGTAGCATGGTACCTTTTCTCAAGATTCCATCTTTAGAACTTTCTCTTTTCCATTGTCTCTCTCTTTTCTCGGGAACTTGACTTGAGCATCCGAGGAGCGTTTCGTGGGAGCCAAACCTGAGGTTTACCTTGTGTGCAGGTTCGGAGCTCGGGGACGACATGTCATCAATCTCTCTATTGCATGTAAGTCGACTCTCGTGCCATCTCATCAAAAATAGTTTCTTCAAAAACATCGACCAAATTTAATCACAAATACAACAAAAAGTACTATATCCATAAAAATACCTTGTATTGATACGTTATAGGTGAAAACTAAAACCCTAACGAACTAGTTATTACATGATTATATACATGATTTTAGATTAAATACTACAGGACAATTATTTGTTTGATATTTCCGTGTAATACACTGTTTATTTTTAATACATTTCTAGTGATTGCACGTATTCTATCTATAATTTCAATTTTTTATAACTTTATAAATTTTTGTATGTTTCAAATATTTCTTTAATTTCTATAAATTCTTACAATTTTACATATTTTGCTAGTTTTTTGATATGTTTGCAGCTACGCTAAATTAAACTAAATTCACAATTTTTTTTTACCATCCTAAAAGAATAGGCTTAATTATATGGTTAAAAAAATTAGAAATAGTACTGTGAGAGTCCAGACCTTGATGCCTCTAAAGGCTTCTCTGCCCATTAAGGTGTCTGTAATTTAAGGGGGCCACAGAATAATTCCAAGGCATATTACCCAAACTTGCACGAGTACCACAAGAAACCAAAGAAAAACAAGTATTTAATTTTTTTTTTTTTTTAAAGACCGAAAGGAAAACAAGAGACATGCATATGGAGTTCCTCCCATTGGCAGGCTGGCCAATATCATCCGACACGAGCCAGCATCAGACGTATCAGAAAAGGCCACATCATATGTCATCTTCGTGATATGATCCGACGGTCAGGAACGTCCCAGAGACAAAGATACTCTGGCTGCCTGCACAGTACCCTAAAAAGAACAAATTAATGAAATTTAAGTTGTCGTTTTCTTAAAAACAATTTTTTTCAATGCCGACTAAAGTAAAATATTACTCTAAATTTTTATACTCTGTTTTAATAACGTAGTAGATAGTCTATTATTTTTAAATCTAAAATCAATTAGAATTAATTTTCACATAATTTTACAGTTTAAACTACTACATCAAACTTCTATATCCCATATAGTGGCCGAGTTTTTGGGACATAGAATTGAATTTGGTATTATTTAAAAATAATTTTGAAATATAAATATAATTTTTTACCACCTCTACGATATTATTTTTGGCTTCCAAATTTTATAAAAAATAATATATATAATAAAAAAAGTTAATTTTCAATACTATCAAAAATTTGACAACTACTGATAATAGCAAAGTTATAGATAAAAGTTTTAATAACAAAATATAAAAAATTTAATTAAAAATAAAAAATTACATTCATTAATGGGTCTTTCATGCTATTTAAAACATAATCTTATTAGTTTATCCTACAATTTAACCCTATATTTTTTTGATTAAAAAAAAGCTATATTTTGAACTTACATAATTGCATTGTAATTCGTAAATCTTAATTAATTTAAATAAAACTTAAAAATTTATTTAGAGCGAAAAAGCTCCTTCATAATTCATATCAGCTTTTCATTTCCCCAAAAAGCAAAAACCAAAAACCTTTTTCCCAATTAAAACGAAAAAAACAAAACCCCGAATTGGAAGTTTTGTTTTTTTGAGCGACTATTTTGCCGAACCAAAAACAGAATCCAGAAACTTGCAGAGAGAGAGAGAGAGAGAGAGAGAGAGAGAGAGGGGGTAGTAGTAGTAGAGAAAGAAGAAAGAGAAAATCGAAGAAAAAGGGGAAAGCTATTTTAGCCCTTTTGATCGTTTGATTGATTGATTGATTTAGGGAAGAGCGGAGATGTTTGTTTGTTTGTTGATATTAAAATCTCTAGCCTAGGGCAACGAAATTCGTAAAAACATCCCCAAAATCAAGAACGGCAAGCAGGGTGATTTTGGTTGTTGTTATTATGGGGGGTAGTAGTGAGGAGCAAGTAGTAAGAAGGAATTGTCGATGTTGTTAGTATTACTATATAAGGTAAAGGATCAGATTGATTGATAGATGCATGTCTCGCCGCTGTCCACGGAATCGGATCCCAATTGGAATTCAATTTCCAGTTTTTGGAGTTGGAGTTGGAATTGGAATTCCTCCTTTCAATTTCTCATCACCGCGTTCGTCGTAGCCCTAGGTTTTCTCTACATCCTTCGCACTGCCGCTTCCAAGTACTTTGTTGTTGAGACCAACTTCCATTCATCGTCTTCTTCTCTCTCCTCTTCTTCTGTAACAATGGGTGCCACCTCTAATCGTGTCCCGGACACCTGCGCCGTCTGCGCCAAACCCACCTCCAAGCAGTGCTCCGGTTGCAAGGCCGTTAAGTATTGGTATGGAGTCCCCTCTTCTTCCTCCTTCAATGCAGCTTTTTTTTAAATTTTTTTGTCGTAATCTTGTTCTAACTGGCAAGGTTTGTATTTGATTGTATTATTGGATTGGTTTAGAATTCATAAACACGGGTAGATTCTTTTTGTTGCCAATCTTGAGCAACTGCATCTTGTTCTTGATGGGGATTGCCTTAGGTAGAGTTAGATTATTTGCTCTGTTTCGGTATTGATGGAAGTTGTGGAACGGTGAGATTTTGGTGTTCAAATGGGAAAGGTTGTAGATTGTATGGGTAGTAGGAAGCTAGCCAAACAAGAAAGATCAGGATGGGTTCTTTGGTTAGATTTCATATTGATGATGAAGACACTGGGAAAGGTGGGATTTACATAATTCGAAGAAAAAAATCTGTTTTAAACAAAAGTGCCTTGGGACCAGGTGATTCTCTAGTATTTGCTTGCGTTCCTTGGTTTTCTTCATTGTGCATAGAGCCATTTCAATTTCATTGAGGTGAGTTCTCCTAGGTTAGGCAGAGGACAGAGATGCTATTAGAACGGTACAGCAGGGGGAGAAAAGGTCTCTGAGTCTATGCTTGAATGAAATTGAAGAGAACTATGTGAAACTTTTGTCGAAGTCGAACAAGATTTGAAATTTATTTTGAAATATGATATGATGAAGGTCCTGGATAACTAATGTTGTTTGGACTTGTCATGGGTACGTGTCTTGGTGTCAAACTTCCTTATTTTTGAAGGTTAGAGATTTGGTCTAAAGATGGAATGTCAAGGCTTAACATATGAGTCCATGAACTGAGATTTAGGGTCAGTGTGATGCAGTCTAGAACTGCTGCTGGTAACGGAAGCATATCAATATTGATACCAAGGTGAACAAATTGGGCTTCCTAGGATAAATGATGGTGAATGCATACGACAGACTGGCAATGCCAATGTAATATTTGGGTTTCATAGTGCTTGCTGAGGATAAGTGTCATGGTCGTAAAGAACTAAGTTTTGCAGTTGAAGAACCAGTGGAGTCAGTGGTGGTAGACTGGCAGTTCATCGGACTTTTCTACCCTTTCACTTGAAAGTCGAACATGCCTTTTTGCATTTTCATGGTATCTTTTGTATGAGATGGTTGAGCCTCTAAATGAGAGCAGTGTAAGATGATGTTTACTTGACTAAAGAGGGAGCTTGGTATCATTTCTGTTTTAGGAAATTCTCTGAATCTTACAGGTAGAAGTTTTTGTTTCTGATCGGTTTGTTTAGTTCTGTTGTTCTTTACTTCTTTCTATGCGTTATTGGCAAAAGAGGTTTTTTTTTTTTGGGGGGGGGTTACAAGTCATGATTGTGCTAACTACAAAGTTGCGGAAATGGTCTTTCTTGGATGTTCCATCATGGATTGTGGCCCCTAGGTTTTCAAGTTCACTCCCCCTTTTTCAAGGATTGACACGTCCTAAGGATTGTTAAAAGCCAATGGATAGGGACACAAAGTGATTGTATGTGGAATATGGGAGCATATGTATGTGCTGCTGGTAATTGAGATTTGAGTCTGCTGTGGTTTTAACCCAATATTGTGTAAAATAGACGACAAGCATAAAGATGAATCGAAGTTCTTTGAGATAATTGCTGTTGCATTGCTAACGGCTTTGATTTAATTTGAAGCTTCGTTATGTGAGCTGATATATAATTTCTGAAAATGCTATTAAATGCTATATGTTTCTGCGTTCCCCCCCCCCCCCCCGATGAAGATTCAATGTCATTTCAGTTTGATAGCTGTTGTTACTCTTTTTGATTTTCTTACTGTATCTGCTTTGAGGTCTTCTAGCTATTTACCTTTCTCTTTTTGGTAGTACGTAGTTACCTATCTTTAGATGAGATTATTTAATGCTGAATTTGTTGCCTATTTGGTTTCTGATTATTTTTTGCGTGAGCACATTGCTATTAAGTGATTTGAACAGTTATCTATGTCTCATTATTTTTCTTTGCTTATTTATTTATTACTAATTTATTTTTGGATTCTTTGAAGCTCCCAAACTTGCCAGGTAGAACACTGGAAATCAGGGCACAAGACAAAATGCAAGGAACTCAAGTCATCTGGCAAAGCCAGACTACAAAGTTCAGGCAGTGGCAAAGGCTCTGTTGCTTTGGTTCCTTCGAGTGGATCTGAGAAGACACAGAAGCTGGTAGACAAGGTTATTTGACTATTTATCTGACTTCTTATTTTGTATGCATGATGTGAACAGTAATATGTAATGCTCATCTTGCTTGACATAATTTCTGAAAATGCTTCTTCATCCTCTTCTTCTTCTTTTTTTTTAAGGTTCTCTTTCCTTACGAAGAATTTGTTAAACTCTTCAACTGGGATAGACCAATATTTCCACCTTGTGGGCTACTAAATTGCGGAAACAGGTTGGTTTTCTCCTTAGAAGAGTTTTGTATGTTTATGAGAATAGTAAATATTAACCTTGGAAGGTGTAATTTTTCTTGATTTTTGTGTGCTGATTCTATGCAGTTGTTTTGCAAATGTAATTCTGCAATGTCTTGCACACACCCGCCCTCTTTTAGCATATCTGTTGGACAAAGGCCACCGGAGAGATTGTAAGTGGTGATTGTTTTTAAACAAAATATGTTTGTGTTTGTTATGTGGGATCTACTAACTCCATGATCCTTGTTACCTCAGGTAGGAGGAACGAGTGGTGCTTCCTCTGTGAGCTTCAAACACACATGGAAAGAGCCAGTAGGAGTCAGCAGGCTTTTTCGCCTATTAACATTCTCTCTCGATTACCTAGCATAGGAGGCAATCTTGGCTATGGCAGACAAGAGGATGCTCATGAGTTCATGAGGTATATGTCACTTGTAGGATCTAATTGTGTTCCTTCTGTTTGCATTTTACTATTTAGGATTTTTGTATATTTTTTTAAGTCGAGTTTGCCACTTTGCCCAGTCCAAGTGCCAAATTTCGGTGTCCACATTCGATGTCAAATGTTCTTTCATAATGGAACAAGTCATTGCCTTTTTCATTTTGTACATACTGATCTCTTGCATGAAAATGCATACGAATGCATGGCTATAATGATTGATAATGTTAATGGGTTTCTAGGTTTGCCATTGATACAATGCAATCTGTATGCCTGGATGAACATGGAGGAGAGAAAGTCATCCATCCCAAATCTCAAGAGACTACACTTATTCAACATATATTCGGTGGTCAGCTTCAGTCCCAGGTTAGTGTGGCTTGGAAATGATTGTGAGTCTCAATATCTATCAGGCTTTTTCTAAAAGAAGAAGGTCAAATGTTTTGGAGAGGAAAGGCCTGTAGTGTTTCCTTGTCAGTGTCATGTACAGCCATTTGCTTGCTTTTAGCCTTTAGTGGAGGGCAAGGATCTGTTTTCTTACTTTGCCATTCCAATCTTAGCTTCTTGTCTTTGTTTCACTTATGCATGAGTTTTTTTTTTTTTTTAAACTTTTTTTCTGCAGTGCAATTTTCTTAATTGGTTGATCTGCATCTGATATATCTTTTGGCTAAAGATTGTTTCCATTTATACTTTTCTTGTCGAACATTTCCTGAAATTCTGCAATTGAGCTTCATCCTAACAAGGTTTTCTTGTGATTTTGTCCGAACAACTAGAAATTGGAATTGCATGTGAATATTTATTTGAGATTTATGAATCGCCATTGTCTTGTGTGCTTATTATAATTTTCTGGTGACTCACTGTTTTGGCATTGGATTTTTTTTTTTTTTATAGTTAAAAAATGGCTGATCCACACCTTATATGTTTCTGTGCAGAATTCAAGATCTAAAATTATGCTGTAAAGCAATTTTTGAAAATCTCATGTTGAACTTCACTCCACTATTGTTTTCTTGGGATTTGCTTTCTTGTCTCTACGACTACAAATAGGAATAGGGTTTGAAAATTTATTTGAGATGAATGGATATTCACTATCTGATTTACCTAATATCATTTTTCTTTTGGCCCACTTTTTGGGATTGCAATTTTCTGATTTGGCTGATGTGCATGTGATGTTTCCCATGGTTCAATAAGGTTTAAATTTAAACTTATGGTGTAAAACAACTCCTGAAAAATATCAAATTGCACCTTGCTAATGCCGCTGTCTCGTGGTTTACATTGCCTGCGCAAGCTGCAAATTTGATGGGAATGTACATCATTCGCATTAGATTGGTTGCAATCATTCTGTTTTCCTTTGCTTAATATTTTTACTTTCTGTGTCAGGTTATCTGCACCAAATGCAATCAAGTTTCTAATCAATACGAAAATATGATGGACCTGACTGTTGAAATTCAAGGAGATGCGACATCTTTGGAGGAGTGCCTCGAACAGTTTACTGCAAAAGAGTGGCTCCATGGAGAAAACATGTACAAATGTGATGGGTATGAGCTGTCGGTTTGTGTATACATTGCTTTTCCATACGAGCTTAGGTGTACCGGCGCATGCACAGTTACAATTTTTTGCTAGAATATTCTCAGTATCACAAAATATCTAGTGAGCGTTTATACATGAGATGCTTAAGATAGTCAATTCTGTGATTCCTGAAGTTCTAGGTTCTGCCTGAGCCATGTTTGAATGATTTTAGTACCTTACTAATGAGGGTTGCTCCTACTATTGCTATTCTCATCCCATGGTCTAACCTTCTATTTGTTTGTTTGCGCTATTGTTCTTGCCATAATCATATCTTGATCAACATAATGTAACTCATTATTGCGTGAGAATTAGTTGAGTTAATCAGCTTAAGAAAGTTTTTTGGTGATTTGGATCGAAGGAGAAAGACTCTGGATGATAAGCTGCTTTATAAGAGCGGGGAGTAAAGGGCTGGGCTGTGGGGTACAATTTAAGGATGAGGAAAAAAGAGTGAAGCCTTTTGGTGTATTACTGTATTCACATGGTTGCTGCATTTAGATGGTATATCCACTTTCTTTTGTTTTGTTTCTGCAATCATAATTGCGATTTAAGGGAAAAAATTTGAGGTTCTATCAACTCGTTGAGGACTTATCCTAGGAATGATAGCGAGCAATGAAGGGTTGATTTTCACGAACCCATCTCATTGAAATAATATTGCATGCATGATTGTCAAGTTCTAGGAATTTAAGGAGCTACTTTACATGGTACATAATGGTTGTGTCAATAGAGATGGGGCCAGAGAAGATGGTAGTGGATAGGACAGGCATATTTCATTGGGTATCTCAGTCCTTTCCCTGTAGGTTTTGCATTAACGGGTCTTGGATTAGGTTTTGCTGCATTACAAGCTCCCTTCCTTTGTCGTTAAAAAATTTTAGGCCTGGGATTTGAGAATTTCAGCTAGTTTATTGCTCTTGTTGAAGATTGTGCCCATGGGCCAAAATGCAACACTCGAAATTCAGGGTTGTAGAAGTGATTCCAACTACATCACTTATCCTAGGCCTCTAACAGTCTAACTTGTCTTTGAGTGTCTTTGCTGCTTGGCTGACTCTATCATGGAGAACACCAGTCTCTGGGATGGGATCCTATGGCTCGTGCCCCTGTGATTTTTCTAGGATAAACCTATAGGCTATGGTCCATTCCATTCTTAACCCCAACCCATTTGGGAATTGGAATGCCCGCATCTTACAAGAGAAGGACAGAACAATTTGGCAGGCAGCTCTAGAAATTCACAATCAGAGTCAATAAAGTGTCAGGGAATGCTTAATTGATGAGGATGAGTTGAAAGTTGCTAGTTGTTACCTTTGAGATTTTAGGATGTAGGTAATAGTTATAGCTCATAGGGATAGATGCTTTAACTAGTAGTTGATCTCCAGACAAAGTTAATTTCTCTTATGAGCTGGTTTGTCTTGCATATGTATTTGAGGTCCTGGCTGCAGTAGACGATGTCTTTGCATTATTGGCTGTACATAAGCATGTTATATACTGGGTAGAGAAACAACCTCTTTGGGAAGGGCAGGGCAATTTTGCTCTGTATTGACGCTCAATTTTTAACATGATTCAGATATGGAATTTGGAATCAGGACTTGCTATTTGAGCTTGTGTCACATCATGTCAAATATGAAATCCATTCTGTTTACCATCTTTCTTTCCTCTTTCTTCATAGCACTCTATCATGTTTCTGTACCTATGTTTACTGAGATGTGAGGTGTTGAATCCTGTCTTACAAGCACAGTATAATTTGCCATAGTAACTCAATAGACAGATAAAACAACAGAGAATTTTTGTTTTTTTTTTTTGAAAATTTTTTCTTGACACCTTGCTGTTGGTGTATTTTCTTCTTATACAAGAATGTTGATATATGACTGTGTATCCGCTTTTTGCAGATGTAACGATTACGTCAGGGCATGGAAGCGTCTAAGCATTCATCAAGCTCCGAACATACTTACAATTGCTTTGAAAAGATTCCAGGTGTCGTTTCCTTGCTGTTATCTGGGGGATTTTGCATGCTGTTTGTGTTGTTTCCAACCAGTCCACTCTCTGAACCTTCGGCTCTTAGTGAATTGGTTTTAATTTGGTTGCAGAGTGGAAGATTTGGGAAAATTAACAAGAGGATTACCTTTCCAGAGAGCTTGGATCTTACTCCATATATGAGTGAGGGAAGAGATGGCACAGACAAATACAAACTGTACGGAGTAGTTGTCCATGTGGACATGTTAAATGCGTCCTTTTTTGGCCACTATATTTGTTACACGAAGGGTTTTCAGGGTGATTGGTACAGGATTGATGACTGCAAGGTATAGTTACAAGTTCTTTTTCCCCCCTCTTTTTCTTCTCTCTCTCTTTTTTTTTTTGGATATAATCTGGGTGACAACTGTTCTGTTGGATTTGTGGTAACAACATAATTATTATGCTACACAGGAATAGTACTTTTTTCCTGCCCCCTATTGGTGTGGATTTTGATTCTTTGCCTTGAGAAATTTCTGAAGGTGTCTTGTGCTGTTGAACAGACTTGGCCTGTACACTTGCTGCCTGCTTTTTTTGGGAAAAGCAGCATGATTTTTTGGCGTAGGATTAAGTGCTAGTGTCCTTACCCATGTCTGAGTGCCAAGTAGCTAATAAGGGGTGCTTACTGAAATGAAGTGTCCAAGGAGCATACTGTAACATAATTTCTTTATATCCTTCTGCTTCATTTCTGTGTGGTGTTTCGTAGGAAAGAATCTGTGACGATTCAGGTTTGACCATTTTTGAATAGCATACTCTGAACCAATGTAGTCTGTTCTTTTGTTTCATTTTTCTTAAAACACAAATGATGATAGTTTGTTTTCCAGGTTACAAGGGTTGAATTGGATGAAGTACTTTCGCAAGGAGCTTATATGCTTTTGTATAGCAGGTATGTCTTTTCCTCTTTCTAATGAACGTAATTAAATGTACGAAGCCATTTTAAAGACAGGTACATTTGAAAACAGGTGTACAGAGGGGGAGGGGGGCTTGCATTTCTCAGTATGCCAAGATTGAAATTTCTTATGGTGTCAATTGCCATTGGCATTTAACACAACTTGATACGTCTAATTACTTCGAGGCTCCCTTAACTTGGGTTTGAGTTTACGCATATATTACAAAAGTGAAATTGGAGTTACAAGCTTATGTAGAAAATGATGATAAGCCTTGGGAAGGGAAATTAGAAAAAGAAGTCAGCACTCAGCAGTCCTTGGAATGGGAATTCTTAGAATTCTTAGTTCTTCATTTAGAAAACGGATGGCTAAGAAAGGTTCACATGAGCAGTCACATATAATGGAAGCTATATTTCTTTTTTGATCTACCCTTCCAGGCCAACTCAGGCTACTGATAGTCCAGGCCCACCTTTACAGTCCCTTTATGCTATTACTTCTTCATCTAACTGTCCCTGCTCTTGCCCAGCCTCCCTTTCCCGTCAGCAAACCTGACCATAAGACGCACCTGGCCCCTTCTGCCCTTCCATCATTCTTCCTTCATCTTTCGTGTTTGCCTTTTTGTGCCTTTTTCTATGTGCTCACACGTGAGCAGTTTCACTGTCCGTCAAGGCCCGCTGGCCCATACTGGTGCCATGTGATGTCAGGCAATCATCGATCACCTTCTCTCCTTCCCTTTTCCTTGCAAAATCTCTCTCTGCTCAAGCTGTTTCTCTTCCCGCTCTCGGCAGTGCAATGGATCCATTGTTTAAATCAGCATAGCTTCACAATGACGGATATATGAAAACTGCAACCTCCTTTTGGATTGGTAAGGTTGCCCAATTAGGGGCCCATCTTTCCTTGAATATATTAGTGGAGGAAGGCATGGGAGACTGGACAGGAAGGGGTTAAGGGGCAGGGCATGTCTCTAGTGGGATTTGAACTCACGCCTTCATGGGAAGGTTGGACAATCCCACTGGACGAACCCTTCGGTGTAGTATACCATTTGTTTTCGTGGTGTTAATGTTTACTTTTGCATTTGTTTTCTGTCTGTGGGCCGCATGATACAATTTGTTGACATCGTTATACTGGTCTCCATAGAGTCTGCTAATCTAATGCCTATTGTTTGCTGACATTTGCTTCTCTTTCTCTCTTTGCTCCTTTTTGGCATAGGGTTTCTCCTCGACCAACATGCCTGAAGACATTTGAATCTGGCACACACCTGCAAGAAACTGGCAAAACGGCTGCCATCATTAAGGCGACTAATAGTTGCCCGCCCAATTCTGTTACTTCAAATTCTTCAAAACCAACCTACTCCAATCCCAGTTGCAGTTCTGCTTATCCCCATGTACTGTCTGATATTGAAAAATCGGACCACACCGAGACCCAAAAGGGGCAGCTGTCCAGAGTTGATTCTGAATCTGTTGATGGAAGACAACAAGACTTCCATTCTGGCAATCATTCTTCAAGTTTACCAGTTTCTATTGAAGCCAACGGGGAAGATGCTTTTAAGGTGCCCATTACAGGCAACAATCATGCTAATGGAGGAATTCCAGATTGTCCTAATTGTCCAAGTGAGCAGTCATCTAGTGTAGGCCCTGATCTGACCGGTGCATCTGACCTGGTTGTGGATGCAAGCACTGACACATCATACAATGCTTCAGCCACTGCCTTGTTAAGTAGTGAAAAAGCTGATCGAAATACTACTGTCAATGGGGTTTCTGAATCCAACGGAAAACTTGAAGAGCACATGTCTGAGGAAGGACCCCATGTGACTGGCAATGGCTTCTATGCTGTTAAGGGAGACCAAGGGGCTGTAGCTTGCGAGCAGCATGCTTGGTGTAAGTTCAGCCCTATGGTTAATGGTAATGGACCTGTTATTTCTTCTCAACTAATAAGTAATAACATGGACTGTGCTGCGATGGACGTTGATATTGGCCCTGGCAGCATTGAGGTATCTTCAGATGAAATGGACGTGGACTATGTCGAGGTCAGCAAGTCTGCCAACCATTCCTGCATTTCTAATGATCACTCAGAGCATTGAAACAACCTGTGAATTTGGCAGCCTCACATCCGGAAAGTGATGAAATCCTCTGAAAATTGATGGCAACCCTCTAATTCACAATTGGGCGAGATGATTGTTTTGTGATGACCAAGTCTTTTTTGCCAATGCTAAGTCAGGACTGTGGTTATGGAAATTTACTGTTTGGCAGGATATGGTGCAGGCAACAGCAACAGCAGCCGCGGAAGTTCGTTGTTCGTGAATATAAATTAACCGATTGTTTTTTGACTTAAGAGCGATCAATGTCTCTCTGACGTGGATTTAGAATCAGAGTACTAGCAGTAGTGCGGTAGTATTAGTAGAAATAAATAGCTCAGGGTTTTCTTTTTGTTACTGGGTTTGAGATGGTCGCTTTTTGTGGATAGACATCGGTGGAGGAACTGATTATTTTCTGGTGGAAGTCCAGGGTTTCAATATTACAGGGAATCTTGGTTGCTAACAATCTCACGTTTTTAAGCTGAGAGAGCTTTTATCAGAATTATCACTGGATACGATTACATTGCGCTTTTCTGGGTGGAAATGCGTGTGGTGTGAGCATGAGTATTACATTTTCTTTTTTATTTTTTGGGGACATTTATTGCAAGGTTAAGCTCGCATGAGTTTTAGTTGAAATTATTAATCAATTACCAAAGCGTATAATTGCCTAAATTCAATCCAAATTTGCCCTCAAAAATGAGTAAAACATTGCTGGCTTTATTTTAATTGAAATTATAATTACCAAAGCACAACGTTGCCTAAATTCAATCCTGTTGGGATGAGAATCCAGTATAACATATAGGTTTTGAATTGATTCAAGCATTCGTCCTCAAAACAAACAGATTGGATTTTTGAAATGATTTTTCAGCAATGTCTGCATTCATTGGACTCCTATGTTCAAATCAAGAATTCAGCCTCCAAACTACTACACCAAAGCGCAAGTAATATAAACAAAGGCATATAACCATGCTTGTCAATCTGTGATTTCTGTCCCACTGCTGTGAGTAGTTAGCCCCAAAAAGGTTAGCACAGGGCCCCTGATATACTTCAGAAACAAAACGTATCCATTGCTATTCATTCTTTGCTCGTGCATTTTATATCTCCTACCTTCCTGAAAGCTGGAAATCCCAAAACACTACTGCTTCAAAAGTAGAAACCATGTCGATATCAGAAACCTCAAAAGCACAAACTTGTCATTTAATCCTTGATGAATTCACGCTAATTTTCTTCCCCTGCTTAACCCTATTCACAGTCCATCAATAGAAGAAGGATATCAGCTAGATCCAAAAGCACAGTAATTTCTATGTATTTCAAAAAAAATTCCACAAAAGCGAAACACAGTAGTTAGGAATGGTGTACTCCCTAGATATCATTTTAGGAGTGAAATGGAAACTAGATCAGGAAACTTAGAGAAGTGAGATCAACAGCAATGGGATCCGAAGTGGGATCACTTACTCCAGCATTTGAATACGGGATATTTCCCAGCGCTAAGGAGCTGAAGCCTGACAGTATCTCCAGGTTTGAAGTGATTTGCATCTTGAAAAGCTTTCCAACCTTGCTTGATGCATGACCGTCCATCGCACTTCTTGTACCTTAGCTTCACTTGCCACGATCTCCTTTTTTCATCAATGACAGTCACATCACAGCTTCTAGACGCTAGTCCGTTCTCCTCGACGAATCTTTTAGGAAGATGCTACATTCATCATATTAATCATATGAATCATCTCTAAGCAATGACGTTGGGGGTCTGTATTGGGTCCACTAGATGTAGGAGAAGAGCAAATACTAAGGATCCCTAATGTATTTTCTCCACAAAAATTTGTCCTCAATTATTCCGTATCAACATATTAAATATTTAAATGGTCCATTCTCCTTCACACATCCTGAACATGAACAAGAGGAAGAACCAATTTATCTGATGGAAAGACCTTCCTTTTCCGTCAAATGAGTGAGCCTCTCTTGGTTCTTCCTTTTCCATCATGACTATTAAAGGCTGGCTTTTTTAAACTAAGCAAATAACACTATTTTTCCTCACAATATTAATTTTGCAAGCTGTCAGTAGAGACACGAAATTTGTCTTCATCTGACGTAATAGAATGACTAATGCGAAAGGAAGATAGTCGGATGATATACTGTGATGTATCCTCAAGGGGGGGGGGTAGCCAAAGCAAGCCAAATCAGAATGTAAGGAGAACAAACGGATTCAAGCTTCCTTTGTAAACACAAGCTCAAACTAGGATAGTTTTGTGAGTGGAACCGAATCTAGCACCTCACTTGGATACAGAAACACCACCAAGTTTAGTAATGGGGCCCTTAACAACTCCTCAGATATAGAAACACCACCAAAGAGAGGTTAAGACTCTTGCTAGATCACCACCCTACCCGGCCAAAGATAGAGATAAGCTAGAAGAGAGTTTTGAGAGTTCAAAGGAGCTAAGGCTCAACTTCATTCAAATGCATCAACTTGTGAACATACAAGGCAGCAAGGGAGGTTTTATAATCCTCCTAAACACAAGCATTCAGCTTACAAAGTCAAATTAGAAGCTAAACTAGGCTAAAACCCGAAAACCAAAACAACACCAAAAACGGTTAGATTAAACCGTAGCTCGACAACACTTAATTGTTGATCTTGAGGCTGAGTTGTCGACTTGGGAGGCTTGGGAGGACATAATCAGCTTCAAGGCATTTAATCATGACCTTTGCAAGTGGATTAAACCTTGATAAGAGCAAAAGCACCTCAAAAAGAACAACATGCAGCTGGCTGTCTTTACCCGGGTAAAAGGGAGTTTCTTCCCTTAATTTGCTGGTTAATAGCTCCTTAGGTGTGTAATTTGGCTGAGGTTTTTTTATGGCCACTTGATAATATTATTAATGCACTTTCAAGCCATAAAAGTTTCAGTCCAAATGGAGAAGCTTTGGTCGTCCAAACAGACCCATTTCCAGAACTGGGCAAAACTGAAACAGTTTTGAGCACTTGACTTCAACAGCTGATTTGAGGTAGCAAATGACCTCCAAATGACTTGCAATCGGTCTTATTGGAAAGAACACATCTTAAACTTAAAGTTAGGCCTCCTGCATCCCAGTCATATCCATCGGAAGGTCACGTAATAATGTGTGCAAAACCGGGCTTGTTCACGGACTGAAAACAGGATGAAGGCTGAAAATGACTAAGGCAAACTAGGCATGTCTTTGGCACTTTAGCCATTGAATCTGATTGTTTTGGACCACCTTGAGGGTGGGTATTCATGGTCACGGGTGGATCTCCATCATCCTCCCCTTGTTGAGGAGAATTTGCCCTCAAATTGTCCTTGAACTCATGGTGTGAGACCTTGAGAAGTAGCTCTTTAGTAGTGAGGAGTAAGTCCGAATGCTCTCGGTTCTTTTGGGGCTTAATTTTGTGGAGTTGGGATGGGCTTAGGGGGGCAAGGGTGATCCTCTTTCCATCTTTTGAAAGGTATAAGTATTCAAATAGCCATCATGCATTACCTTTCGGTCAAACAACCATGGCCTTCCCAACAAAAGATGACATGCATCCATGGGGATTATGTCGCACCACAACTCATCTTGGTAACTTTTACCAATGGAAAATGAAATCAAGCACCTAGAATTTACTTGCAATCCTTTGCCTTGATTGAGCCATTGGATGTTGTAAGGATGGGGGTGAGCCGAGGCTTGGAGATTGAGTTTCTTCACCATGCTAAGTGAGGCCACGTTCGCACAACTGCCACCATCGATAATCACGGAACACACTTGGCTATGGACCGTGCATCTTGTGTGAAATAGGTCTTCCCTTTGGTCCTCCTTGTCTCCTTTATGGCTACTCAAGGCTCTCCTCAACACAAGTAACTCTCCTTCGTCCGCTTCCTCCACGACCTCCTCCATGAAATACACCTCCTTATCCTCCTCCTCCTTTTCCTCCTTAGTCGCTTCCCATTCGGCCAAGGAGATGACTCTCCTATTTGGACATTCCGAGGCTATGTGGCCTAGACCTTCACACTTAAAACATCTTTTTGTGTTCAAGGTTGTGGGGTTTGGACGGTTTGGAAGGGTTAGGCTCTTTTGAGGAGCTTGGTTCTTTTGTGTGGTGGAAGGGGTTGGAACCGTGGGTTTAGAAGGTGAGGAAGAGCTCCCCTTGTTGAAGGGTTGGCTCTCGGGAAAGGGTTTGAGAGGTTCTCTTTTGAGGAGCTTGGATTTTCTTTGTTGTTCCACTTTATGGGCTAAGACACACACTTCATCAAAGGTAGTATATTGTTGCAATTCTACCACATGGGCATACCTAGGATCTAACCCACCCAAATATCTCACTATGGTTTGCTCTTCGGGCTCTCTCAAGTCACACTTGATTAACAACTTCTCAAACTCCCTAGTATGCTCCTCAACACTCATGTTACCTTGGACAAGGTTGTGAAGTTGGGAGTAGTTATCTTGTAGGTAAGATGGGGGTAAGAAACGGGCTTTAAGTTTGGCTCTCATTTTCTCCCATGTTCGAATTTTCCCTTTCCTTGCCTAGCTCTTTTGGCACATAAGTTAGACCACCAAAGAGAAGCATACTTACGGAGTCTAATGGTAACAAGCTTCACTTTCTTTTCCTCCGGGATCTCCTTGTAGTCAAAAATCCTTTCTACGGTTTGAAGCCATTCCAAAAACTCGTCGGGGCCAAGCTTCCCTTCGAACTCCGGGATCTCTACCTTGATGTCTCCATGGTGTGAGGTTGCTTTCCTTCCTCTCCTCATTCTTCCATAGGCCTCTTCTTCACTTGATGAGCTTGAGGGTGTGGCCGCTCTCATTTCTTGCTCGGAATCGGAGGAGTTAGAAGATCGGGAACTCCTAATCTCCTTGCGCTTTTGCTTCAAGGATTCTCCGAGTTGTCGCTTCAAGTAGTCATTTTGACCTTTGACCTCTTCGTTTTGTTGCCTCAAGGCCTCATAATTCTTCATGAGGGCCTCAAACTTCTCTTCCATGGTCATACTAGTAGTACTTACGTTGAAACGAGGTGGTACTTCTCGGGCTGAATGTGGCACGGGCGTGCTCTTAGACACGGGGTGACCGTGCTCAGGGTCTGGACGTGAGAGAGGTTAAGATGTGGCCGGGAAAGGGGTGGCACGGTCGTGCGACATGGCACGGGGTGACCGTGCTGAGGTTCTGGATGTGGGGGAAGATGAAATGTGGCTGGGAAAGGAGAGGGGCACGGTCGTGCTCATTGGCACGGGGAGACCGTGCCGATCTTCTAGGCAGTGGAAACCGTGGAGCACGGTTTTGGGTGTTTTGTGGGGGAAATGTGTTTGGGTATTTGGAAGGGTGTTGGGTAGCAAGCTTAGGCCTAGGGAAGCCTTAGCTCTGATACCAAATATGATGTATCCTCAAGGGGGGTAGCCAAAGCAAGCCAAATCAGAATGTAAGGAGAACAAACGGATTCAAACTTCCTTTGTAAACACAAGCTCAAACTAGGATAGTTTTGTGATTGGAACCGAATCTAGCACCTCACTTGGATACAGAAACACCACCAAGTTTAGTACTAGGGCCCTTAACAACTCCTTGGATACAGAAACACCACCAAAGAGAGGTTAAGACTCTTGCTAGATCACCACCCTACCCGGCCAAAGATAGAGATAAGCTAGAAGAGAGTTTTGAGAGTTCAAAGGAGCTAAGGCTCAACTTCATTCAAATGCATCAACTTGTTAAACATACAAGGCAGCAAGGGAGGTTTTATAATCCTCCTAAACACAAGCATTCAGCTTACAAAGTCAAATTAGAAGCTAAACTAGGCTAAAACCCGAAAACCAAAACAACACCAAAAACGGTTAGATTAAACCGTAGCTCGACAACACTTAATTGTTGATCTTGAGGCTGAGTTGTCGACTTGGGAGGCTTGGGAGGACATAATCAGCTTCAAGGCATTTAATCATGACCTTTGCAAGTGGATTAAACCTTGATAAGAGCAAAAGCACCTCAAAAAGAACAACATGCAGCTGGCTGTCTTTACCCGGTAAAAGGGAGTTTCTTCCCTTAATTTGCTGGTTAATAGCTCCTTAGGTGTGTAATTTGGCTGAGGTTTTTTATGGCCACTTGATAATATTATTAATGCACTTTCAAGCCATAAAAGTTTCAGTCCAAATGGAGGAGCTTTGGTCGTCCAAACAGACCCATTTCCAGAACCGGGCAAAACTGAAACAGTTTTGAGCACTTGACTTCAACAGCTGATTTGAGGCAAATGACCTCCAAATGACTTGCAATCGGTCTTATTGGAAAGAACACATCTTAAACTTAAAGTTAGGCCTCCTGCATCCCAGTCATATCCATCGGAAGGTCACGTAATAATGTGTGCAAAACCGGGCTTGTGCACGGACTGAAAACAGGATGAAGGCTGAAAATGACCAAGGCAAACTAGGCATGTCTTTGGCACTTTAGCCATTGAATCTGATTGTTTTGGACCACCTTGAGGGTGGGTATTCATGGTCACGGGTGGATCTCCATCATACTGTAAGATTGGAAAATTTTTGAGATTTCATAGGATTGCAGTACTTTCGTAATTTAGTTCAATTTGACGATGTCTATTTATCCAGTTCCCGACAAGGTTGATGATACCATTTGATCTACATTAAGGACCCTATGAACCTCAATGTGCCCCATGCCTTCTAAAACTAAGGTTATTTGTAACTCTTTCTTTATGACTATATGCTCCACCGTCCATCCCTGAAGCAAAAGCTTAGACACACCAACAGTTCCCTTTATTTTGGGGGTCGTTGGGTGGGGGTGAGGGCAGGAGGAGCACTATGACTTGCATCATGAACATGCAATGGACACGCTTTTAAGTGGATACCTAGAGTTGAATTAATGCCACAAGTTTTCCACGACTTTGGAGCCAGGCAAGAAGAAATAGACATTGGCTGACTTACATCAAAGCTCCTGTCAGCGGCGGAGGGAGTGATAGTAAAGTGACAGCTGGGGGGTGTGCGTTGACCTGGCCGCCTTCTATATGCAACTTCAGCAACTTCATTTTCAGCTTCATCATCACCAACATCATCATCATTTTCACCTTTATCTTTATCATCTTCTTCTTCTCCTCTTCCTCCTTCCCATGGTTTTGGACAAGCTAAGGATGAGACAGAGTAATTACTATTTCCTTCAACCAAATGATTGCCTAATTAGATGAATGAAAGCACAGGAACTTCTATTTATGCATAAGAACCAATAACAAAATAAGGAAACAAACAAGTGTTCTTCTGCTTCTATTTTCATGTTTGCTTTTGGATAGCTGAAAAGTCAACTGCGTAATCTTTTTTTAGCTTGCACCATAGTAGACTAAAGTAAAATGCCTTTATAAAGCTTCCATTTTGCATACCCCGGCATATAGATAGCTACATAAGTTCGTCATGACAAATATGACAAAGGCAACAGTGCAGTGAGATTAAAAGTAAAATGCACGGTAAGTCAATTAGAGATCACTTACTGCAGCATTTGAAGACAGGACGTTTCCCAGCATCAAGGAGCTGAAACCTAATAACATCTCCAGGCTTGAGGCGATTTGCAACCCCAAAAGCCTTCCAACCTCGATTAATATACGACTGCTCATTGGAATGCTTGTAGTGTAACCACACCTTCCATGATCTCTTCTTTTGGTCAATGAGTTTCACAGCACATCGCCTGAATGCTAATCCATTCTCCCTAACAAATTTTCTAGGAAGATACTGCATCCATCATAAGAATTTTAATCATTAAAAAACTTTAGTCTCTAATTACTATGAATCGACACATAAAATGGTTGAAAACTTTCTAGTCACTGTCAATAACTCGATAATTAGACATGTCATTTCAAATTGAACTAAATTAAGAAAACTATTGCAATCCTATAATGTCTGCAATTTTCAATCTTACACTATATCATCTCAGTATTTTCCTTCTGCATTAATCATATGATGCATGATACATTCTATTACATCAAGCGAAGACAGAAATTCAGTGTCTCTGTCAACAACCTGTGTAATTATACGGTGAGGAAAACCATCGTCATTTATAAGCCTTTCTTTATCATGTATTAGATCCTTAGACCAAAAACTTTGAGACATCAATTTTTGTTTTTTGAAAGGGGGGGGTCCTTCCCAACCTGCATCAAAATATGCAATGGACATGCTTTTAAGTGGAGATCTAGAGTTGAATTCATGCCACTATGCCACTCTATTTTCCATGGCATTGAAGCTAGGCAACAAGAAAGAGGCTTTGGATGACTTACAACAATGTTTTTGCGAGCAGAGTGAGAAGTGATAGTCAAGTGACAGCAGGGGAGCACACATTGCCCTGGCCGCCTTGTAGATTGGACTATAGTAGCTTCTTTTTTAGCTGCTGCTTCTTCTTCTTCTCCTTCTTCTTCTTCCTCCTCCTCCTCCTCCTCCTCCTCCTCCTCCTCCTCTTCCACTTCCTCTTCCTCTTCCTCTTCCCATGGTTTTGGACAAGCTAAGGATTACAGGTATAATAGTTAGTAGTTCCTTCAACCAAAAGATTGCCTAATTAGCTAAATTAAACTACAGCAACTTCTATGGCTATGCAGGTTAGCTAAGTTCATCAATCCTTTTGTATTTGTTTCAGAGCCTCATTATACATTTGAGCTTCAAAAATCAAGGTTCATATGCAAATCCTAAAAGACAAGTTTCTACTTGAGCCTTAAGAAAGTCAAGCATGGGCTCAAAGCGATAAAGCCTCGGAATAGCCAAGATTAGGCTTGAGTCTCAAACGAGACTCGGATGAACCGAGCCTAGGCTGAAGCCTTAGAGGATCCGAGGTCAAGCTTACTTTTACGAAGTTCGCCGAGTCCGAGCCTGAATGCGAGCTCACGAACCGATCGAGGTTGTTGAGCTCGGGCTTGCTTCGACTCGAATACACCCCTACTTCTATCCATCTACATGTCAAGAAACCAACACCAAATAGGGTAATTAGTACCAACAGCCTCGTGTTTTCCTGCTTCTATTCTCGCGAACTATATAGTCACAAGTTTATCATGTCCACTTTCTCGACAGCGTAAAAAGTCAATTTGAAGTACAATTTTTCCATCTGGAATTATAGTGGACTAAAGTAAAGCATCTCTACAACTGTCATCTACTTCCTCTCCATGAAGTTGAGACACCCAACAATTTCAAAACTAGAGTCTAAGAGACCAACCTCTGTATAATTCTGTGATTCATGGGTAAAGTTGCTACCATAAACCTGTCTAATAGGAGTTTCGACATACAGATAGCTATAAGTTTCTTATGAAATTATAACAAATGACAACAGAGAAGTGAGATTAAAAGTAATATGCCCTGCAAGTTGATTAAATATCACGTACTGCAGCATTTGAAGATGGGATATGTCCCGGGATTAAGGAGCTGAAGCCTGATAACATCTCCAGGCTTGAGGGGATTTGCAACCTGAAAAGCCTTCCAACCTCGATTAATGTACGACTGTCCATCGGAATCCTTGTAGCTTAACCACACCTTCCATGATCTCTTCTTTTGGTCAATGAGGGTCACAATACATCGCCTGAATGCTAGTCCGTTTGCCCTGACAAATTGTCTAGGAAGATGCTGCATCCATCATATGGAATCATAATCATTAAGAACTTGCGTCAATAGTTAATATGAACCCACACATAAAATGGTCCAAAACTACCAAATCATTGATTGTCAATAGTTAATAACAAAAAGTAACCTTGCCCTACACCCAAAATGCTTTCTCTGTCTCCACTCTCCCATTATCTCATCTCACCATTTCCTTTTGTATTAACTAATTGCATGCCCAAATTAATACAATAGAAAGTTAGAAACTAGATAAACCCATTTGAGAAAACAAGCAAAGAGTTATCAAATGAAACCAAAAAAAGTAGAAAGAGACTTGGGCCAACTTACAATGATGTTCCTCTCAGCAGAGTAAGAGGTGATAGTCACATAACACTTGGGTGGTGGCCGATGCTCTCCTCTTCTGGATGGCACAGCAACTCCTCCTCCACTTCTTTCTTCTTGTTTTTCTTGTCGTTCTTCTTCTTGTTTTTCTTGTTCAGGATGAGACAGAAAGTGACACTCACAGGAGGTGATGGGATCAAAGACAGAGACATGAAAAAGCAAGTTCCCTGAGTGTCTGAAAACAAGGAAGCAACCCTCCTTCAACTCATGATGTAGAGCAAACTTGCTCCACTCTTGTGGATTGAAATGGCGGCCTCCTTGAATTTCAACTACCCAGTGCTTGTTTTCGTGTTTGTGTCTGTGACCATCTTTCTCTCTCATCAAAACCACGCTTTCCAGTTGATGCCCTTTCAACTCTGCCTCTAGTTTCTTCAGGTATGCAACTGGGATCGACTGCAACCAATTGGGTCAAACTCATTAAGAACACACAAACAAAAATGCTCATTAGAAGCTTGAGAAACAACATTATTGATGAATGCTTGAGAAACAGAGCAGAAAGAGGGAGAGATAGAGAGACTGACAAAGGAGTTGAGGAAATTAGGAAGGAGAGGCTGGAAAAAGGCATCAGAATTAGTGGCCATCTCATATCATATAATATAACCGTAAGAAGGTGGTTGTGCTTCAATTCAGCAGTTGATCTGTCTGTGATTATGCTTGATTAATGAACTTACATGAATATGAATGAAAATGGGTTAGAGAGAAGGAAGAAGTTGAATCAGTTTGTTTGAATGATGGCAAAGGGCAAAGTGCGAAGAGCAAGTGAAAAGGTTGATTGACTGGACGGCGTCTTTTTAGCAGAAGGCAGAAGCAGACTCTTGACCTGTCATTCACAGTCACTCACGCCTTTTTCCCGCTCGCCAAATTTTGGGACTTATAATTTCCGACTCCCGAGACAGCCGCCTACTCGACTGGCCCTCTAAAGATCATCATGGCGTCAGCCTCTCAAATCCTGAAAAATCATTATCATTAAGGGAAAACATTTTAAAAAATAAAAAATAAAAATATAATATTCGAATTTGGGAAGCGGATTTGAATTAAGGCTAAATTTCATCCAAAAATTTATGAGCTTTTTAGGTTTGGTTTATTTTAAATTTGGATAAAAAAAATTATGTTCAAAACCTAAACTTTTCGGGTAGGCTTGGATTGAATTTTTCGGTCAAGTTAATTTTTATCAGGTCTAGATATAGGTATAAATTATAAGAAAATGTAAAAAAGTTGCAAATTATAAAAATTGTAAAGAAGTTGTAAGAAAATGTAATGAGTTGTAAGGAGTTGCAAAAAACTATAAGGATATATGTAAGGAGATGTTCAATTAAAAAAAAATGTATAGTATAATTTTTAGATATGTATGAAAAATTATTGGTCTTTAATATATAGATTGTGAAAAAAATTATTTCATGAAAGTCAATTATGTGTGTCACTTATATTTGTGAAATAAATTTTATAACATCAGTAAACAAATTATATTTTAACATTACAGCAAAAATATTATTTTCCTACAATTATTGTTTTGCATGATAAAAAATAATACTAAAATAACATAATTAATGAAAATAAAGCTTTAAAATAAGTGATTAAATAATAATAATAATAAAATAAATTCAAGCTAAGAATATGAACCAATATGTTCTACACTTGAGATGGTTTTTTGATATTAACATTAGTTTCATATCCTTACAAGTAAATTAAACAAATAACAATTTTTGTAAATACAATTGAATAGAACCTAGAAATGAAATCCTATTTAAATTAAACAATTTGAAATTAAATTCAACCCAATACTTAATTGTACGATGATAGTAACCAGGTTAACATGGATAAACTTATGGATGAAATAGTTAAAATGCTTTCGTAACTTATCGTTTGACTATTTTCATATATGATTCTTATCGAAACTCAAATATAAATGCAACTTTTATATTATAATTTTAAACATATTGACTTATTTTTTCCAATGGCATCTATGCTTTATCTCGAAACTCAATTATTGATCCAGATCGTTAAATTCTGTTTTTGTATGTATACAAATATTATGTTAAGAAAAAAAGTCAAAACATTTTTTTAATATTAGTAGTATATAAAAAATATATACATATTTATATAAATATGAGAAAAAATAATGATAAGTTGAATATTACAAAAAATATAAGGACATTTAAGAAGTTGTAAGAAGGTGAAAGGAGATGTAAGAAGCTGTAAGAATTAAGTTAAAAATTACAAGGAACTGTAAGGAGTTGTAAGTTATCAATTAAATCCTTCCAGCCGCAAAAAAGAATATGATCATAACAGATATGGTCATAAGTAGAGTTTATTAGCCCAAAATGGCAGTTAATTATTATTCTCATAAAACTAGCAGCGAGCTATATCTTTTGTCTCCATTAGTACAAAAAATTATAGGTGAGTATCCTTTATTTTAGGAAAACTATTTTAACAACCTCTTAGTTTGAGAATAAATTTATAAGTATCATGTATTTTGTTGAAACAATTAAGAAGTGTTTTCAGGAGCGCATGACGTCACGTACTTATGTACTTTAGATGGGAGATTTCAAAATTTTGAAATGTTGTAAATGCCCCTAGTTGGTGTTTGTTGCAAGAGCTAAATGAAAAGGGGGCCCACAATGGCTGTTTATTTTGATTATTTAAGGCAAATCTCAATACTCTCTCTCCTCTCACCATATCTGTCTTCTCTCCCTCTTTCTCTCACTATAGCTCTCTCTCTCTCTCCCCGTCTCTCTCTCCCCAATTATTAGGTCGGTTCCATTGCATTGAGAAACACAATTTAAGACAAGGTAAATATTTTTTTTTAATTTAAACCGCTGGCGACACAAATTATGTAGTTAGTTTAAATAAAATGTCAATTTTTTTGGCAATACTACCTTAAAATAAAAAAATAATTTTAGTAGCTATAAATATTTTTTTGGATTGATTTTTTAATTGTTTGTTGTAGTAAATATTTTTGAAACTATATAAAAAATTTGTCAAATGTTTAAGTATTAATTGTACTATGTATGTGAACATGCGAAAGGTTTGAAAATACAAGTCTCTTCATCAACAAGAAGCAATTTGCCAAATGATTATAAAAATGAAATTGAAGTTCCTAAAAATGCTATTGCCAAGATGTGAGGAAGGTGTTTCAATCATGCCAAAACCCTAGAAGAATATATCTCAAATTTATGAGATGTGATAAGTTTCTCAAATACGTAGATAAAGGTAATGTCAATTTGCAGAGGAAGATATTAGTTGACATGGATTAAGTGAAGAAAGAGCTAAGGGAGTTGAAGTAGATAATGAAAACCAATGAGAAGGGCCAAAGCAATACTGCGGTGTTACTAATTACGTAGTCTTAATTACAAACTTTTGATGATGTGTACTGTTAATGTTGAATAAAATGATATATTGATATTTGACCAAAATATTGTTGAGCACATAGAATAATGAATTTCATACTGTTTGAACATTCATAAAGTCGGAAATTCACAAAGGCCTACCTCAAACGAAAGATCATACACTAATAATCAAAAACTTCGACTAATTGTAGTTAATAGCTTCGACTGAAGAAGCATAAAGTCATAAACATAAACATACTCAACATTGAAGTTTTGCAAATGATGATGAGTTAAAAAAGAACAACATACTTTTCCCAATTACTTCCCCCAATTACAAGTAAAATATGATAAAAGTAGGGAGCAGAAGTTAAAAGTTCACTGTTATCTATTACAATAATATGTGCACACAACAAGCACAGTAAAAAGAGAACCCCATTAAAATGTAAGTAAAGAGCACAAAACTGTTAGGGAGCTTGGCAAGATTGGGTTGGGAGTGTAGTAGTGGCTATAAATGTCTTTGGTTTTCTTTCCAGATCTTCCTTGGTCTTTCAATAGGCATGAGACCTTAATGGGTCTTTTTCTTCCTCTTGTATCTCTCCACTGGCCTGCCATTCTCATCTCTCAACCTCCCAAATGTCAGTTGTTATGCCCCAATAATTTGCAATCCTTACTCCTTGTAGTGCTCGATAAGTGTCTGGCATTACCTTCAGTTTGTGGGACTTACGACTCTCTTCTTTTATACTTCTTTAGCCTTCCCCTTTCCTCATCTCAAATGGTGAGTTTAGGGTTGGCAAATTTGTTTCTCCTACAATATTAATTATCCTTTAGTGGAATTTATGTATAAAATGCATCTCATTATTAGTACAAAGTAGTAAAAAATAAAACATAAAAAATATATTCACATATTCATGTAATATGTATCCAATCTAATCTAATGTTTCATATTGATGATACCATAAAAAATTCTATTAGAAAACCTCTAGCCCACGACATATTAGAGTTAACAAAGAACTCACAAAATAAAGTTCATTATAATATAATGAGAGTTTCTATTTATTTTTGCATTCTAATAAAGAATTATTCACACAATAATATAACTAGTGTGTAACTTATTTTTATCTCATATGTTCAAGTCTCCGTCCTAATTCTTTCTAATAAACTGACTTAAAATCTAAACACTATAATTGGTATCAAGTCTGGTTATGATCAAATAGATCAGCTTTCCATGAAGCCTTCTATGCTTATCTTAATCTTTCAAAGATTGTCCTTGTTCTTGTATCAACTTCAAATGAGGCTCCATAGGCAATCTCAAAGGTTTTACAAATATATGTTACTCTTTGATTGAATCTTAAGCATGTTTCTTTTGAGAAACTAAGATCCCTTGTGCTGTTATGGTTACTTCTAGTCCAAGGAAGTATCTAAGTTCCCCCAAGTCCTTCATATGAAATTAAAAACTTGGCTACTACTTGAGCTTTAAAATTTCTTGTTGATCATGACTAGTAACAACCACGTCATCAACATAGGCAAGAACTACAGTGAAACTAGCTGATGTTTGCTTGGCAAAGAGAGAATAGTCTGTCCTGGACTGCTCATAACAAAGGCAAGAAGAGCTGAAGATAGCTTGGAAAACCACTTACTCGGGGGCTTATTTGAGCCCATACAAGGACTTAAGCCTGCATACTCTAACACTGCCCCAGTTGAAACAGGCTCAACATTGGGAGAAATCCTGCAACCAGGCCTTACATACCCTTAGAGCATTTGCATATGTACTTCTTTATTTAGATCACCATGTAAAAATGTTTCTTGATAATCTACACCTTTTATTGCCAGTAGAGATAGTAAGCGAAGCCTTGACTGTAGTCATTTTGGCCAAAGGAGCAAATGTTTCTTGATAATCTACACCTTTTGTTGCCTACAACTTTGAATAACTAATCTATCTTTATACTTGTTTATTGAATCATCTAAATTGAATTTAGTTTTGTACAACTATCTGCAACCAATTGCTTTGCTTTCTTCAGGCAAAGTAGTAATTTACCATGTCGAATTTCATTCTAAAGCCTTCAATTCTTCATTCAATGCATTACACCACTTAACATCATATAAAGTATACTTAAAGTATGTTGGATCTGGGTTGTGGTAATTCTATGAAGGAGTCTATACCTTCAGATTCAAGCTCTTGTTCCAAGTAATGTGATTGTGCAGATGTCTCAGTTAGATAAGGAAACAAATAATCTTCCTGAATTTGGGGTTTACAGGTATGCAAAGAAGGAATAGGTTCCATATGCTACTTAACACTTATGGAGTTGAAAGAAAACACATGTTCTACAAATGTGAGATCCCTTGAGATGGAGTTTATTGGTGAGCATATTAAGGAGCTTATATCTCTTTTGAATTTGTGGATACCCAAGAAAGACAAAAGGGACCCCTTTAGTCCCCTCTTATCATGATTTCTGTCTGGATTGGCAGCAAAGGCTAGACACCCTATAGTTTTAAGCACAATGAAATTAGGTTTCTTGCCGAACAACACTTCATAGGGTGTAACATGCCCTAAGACTGTGGGTAACCTATTGATCAAATAGGTTACAACAAGGACATAATGAACCCACAAGTACACCGGCAAGAGCAGCTTGCATTCTTAGTGCGCAAGGTATTTCCTAGTAGAAGACTATGCTTTTTTTGTTTTTTTTTTTTTTGGATGCACCATTCCGATGTGGCTTATCCATACAAGTGGTTCAGCGTATAATACCAAGTTTCTCAAAGAAATCTTGACAAGGCTGTGAACCAAACTCCAATGCATTATCAGTCCCAAGAACCTTATAAAACACTAAAATTGATTTTTCCTCTAATTAGAAAAGTTTCCAATATATGTAGTCCCTATGACTTGTGCTACATTAGACAAGTCCAGGTAGCTCTACTCTTATCATCAACCAAAGTCATGATGTATCGGAACTCTTTATCATGAATAACTTTATCATTAGATAAGACGAACTTCATGAACAACTTTATCATTCACCTCAACAATATGCTTTAACTTTGCTACAAGTGCATGCACTAGCCTTAAATGCCACAATGTACTCTTGTTCATAAAGCATTCACCAGTATTAGCCATGCATTTGTTCATTTACAACTTACTTTTGGACAGTTGATCAACCAAACTAGTAGCATTATAAGGTTCATCTTGCACATAGAGTGGTTTATGTAAAAGACTTGTATCCAAATGTGAGAGATCTCATTTATGAAATAATAGAGTTTACCCTTGTGCTTGCCAACTCCCTTAAGCACTCTACTGGTACAATCCCAAATTAGGTAGAAATCAGGATAGAAAACCATAAAGCAATTATGATCTTATGTTAGTTTAGAAACTAACGGAAGACTAAACTTGAAATTAGGGATACAATCACATCTTTCAACTCACGACCATTAGCTAATTTGACATGGCCAACATAAGTAATTGAGAATGTTCTACCATCTGGTAAATTAATATGTGGTTTATGATTGGGATAAACCAAATCAATGAAGTTCTTGTACATAGGTGACATATGATTTGTTGCTCTTGTGTTAAGAATCCAAGCATTTGTTCTAACTGTGACATAACATCAAAATGCATTACTAGCAAAATCCTTATATTCCTCTTCGCACTCTCCTCCAGTCTTGCTTGTTTAAGGTATTAATTTCAAGAGTTGTTCAATCTATTGTTGAGTCAGTGTAAGTGCTCCCCTAGCTTTGTTGTCAATACTTTCCACACAAGCTGCAGTTTTCTTCTCTGCTCCCCCTTAGGGTTTATTAAACCTCTGATTCCTTGAACCTTCCTTGTTCGGCTTCTTTTGAGGAAATTTCTTTATCCTAGGATGCCAACTTGGATACCCAATTATCTCCCAAAATTTGTCATTCTCATGGCCTTTGTTACCACAGTTAGAGCATTTCTCCCCAAGATCTTCGCTGAATGATGCAGAAGATTCCTAATAGGGTTTTATTTTATCCAAAATCTATTTTTGCATATCTTCTTATTGCAATATACCACAAGCTGTTTCAACATTGGGTAATGGAGTCATGAGCAGCATTTGACTCCTCTGAGTGTTGTGGATGTCATCAAGACCATTTAAGAATTAAAATAACTTTTACACCTCTTGTTGTCTCACCAAAGCTCTTAGACAAGCTACAATTTGATCATTCATCTCTATAATATGAGGCAAATCAATAATTGAACCCAACTCTTCCCATATACATTTGATCTTGGTATGGTAATCAAAAACTGAAACTTCATCTTGTTTTAAAAAGTACACTTCCCTATTCAAGATGTATTTTCTTAAACCATTACTTAGATAAAACCTTTTTCCCAGTTGTAACCAAACCTTATGTGCATATTGTACATATAGCACAATTGCACAAATATAACAATTGTCTCTGAAACTGCATTCATAACCCATGCAATCACCTAGTTATTGCAAGCATCCCATTGTTTTACCTTAGTAGGATCATCAGTAGGTCTCCGAAGAATTCCTTGAACACTAGTTTCCTCTTAGTAGACAACCCCATCTCCATTGATCTCCTCTATGTACAATAGTTTTAGCTTTAACTAGCTTTTCACTAATGACTAGTGAGGCTGGACCATTAGAGGTATTTACAAACAATGGATTTGAAGGTCATTATAGGTAACACTTTTTATTCAATTTCACTTAGCAAACATTGTATGTTTCTATATAATGTTATACTCTTCTCAAGTAATAGATCGAGCAGCAGAAAATGACAATCACATTTCAATTGTAATCTGAATCTATAATTTTCCGCTTGACTAATTGAGGAATTAACACTATCAATCGAGATATGAAGAAACAATGTGTTTTGAGTACTTTAGCTTGATCAGTTGATGATTCAAATCAACTATCAAAGAGGAAAAGATAAGAAATTTATTCAGGTTATCTGATTTCAGAGATGTTTGTATGAATAGCATCCATCCATGGAAGTTCATGCTCTGATACCTTGTTGGTTTGACTACCATGAATGTTCATGAACAAGCTTCGATCTAGTGAGAGAGAAAAGTCGAAGAGAGAGGGGTTAATCCCAGAGCCAAGATGTTGTATCCGAAAAATGAATCTTATTCAATTGATCATGAAAGTACATCATTCTCATTAATATACTAGATGCCTAACTACCTTATAAAGCTCAGCTTTAAAAAAAAATATCTAGCTAGTTGTGGATCCCGCTTGTAACCAATTAGTGACAAACTTAAATCACCCTTATTCCTCCAACAAGTCTTTATGTAAACTTCCTCCTCTAAGTTCTCTATAGGAAAGCATTATTTACGTCTAATTGATGAAACTCCTAATTCATGACTATTGCCACATCTAAAAAATTAGAAAAAATTATCTTTTGGATCATCAAGGTTAGGGCAGATATTTTTTCAGACCCACATTTTCTGATAAATATTTAATAGTCCATCCAACTTTAAGTAAAAAATTTTTGGGACCAAAGTCGACCAAACTAATCTTTTTAAAAATTACATCAAGGACCCCAAGTTTCTTATATTTGCACATCTAACCTAAATTCTTAAAAATTTACTTTCAAAAAATAAAAATTTTTGCGTGTGGCAATGGCCTCTTTCAACTGGTATAAGAGCGGCCTCTTTCAATTGGTATCATAATCATGTGAACAAAAATAATTAGGATTATTAAGCTAATTAATAATTAATTAAGGTAATTAACTGTGATTAATGCTAGAAACATCACCTGCTGGCCCTGGATCAAATTATTCACATATTGTTTACTCGTCAGAAGGCCTTTCTCTAATAATACCTCAATTAAATTATATCACTGATATAGTTTTAGAATTAGTGAAAAATTCACTTCTAGTATTAGTACTCCCCTTCAGCATAAATATCCTTTCCAAAACCCAAAAAATAAAAATCTATTTTCTTTGCATGATATAAAAATCCAAAAAGCAGTACGAGAAAAATCAGATGAAAAATCAGCCGAAAAAGCAGAGAAGGAAGAAGATGCTGGGGTATAAGCAATATACTCTTGAAGAACTACAAAATATGTTTGAGAAAGAACAAAATTTAGAAGAATTAAACAAAATTATGGGCACAATTAGTGATAAGCATGACGTATTATTTGACTATAATGAAGAGACTAATAATATCCAATTAGAAGAAGACATATATCAGCAGATAAACCTTATTAAGCTAAAAGATCTGAATGTATTACCTGTAGAAGAAGTCAGAAGAAAACTGGATAAAAAATATGGTAAAATCACTATTGAAGATGAGATTAATACAATCGGAGAAGAATTCAACTTTGGAGAAATATAGACTAATATAGTTAACAATGTTGTTCCTAAGCCTGATGAATTCAGTGAACCTTCTAGGAGAAATACTCATTTCATAAGACCTAGGTATGTTCTAGCGGAGCGTACAATCAATATTTCCTTCGGGTTTATCCCAAGGAAAACTGCAACCTTTGAAGAAGTTGATCCTACTCCAATTAGTCAAACTGGATTATTAAACATAGATGGAACTCATCATAGAGAAGAAATATTTGAATATTGAAAAAGAAGCATAAATAGTGTGTTAAACCTAAATACTACTAGGACTACTGTAAATTTTCTAAACTAAATTGAACTTATTTCTCCGGCACTGTTGCTGAATGGTATGATTCATTAAATGAAGATGGCAAAAATATATTAAGAATGATGGAAACACCAGCTCTTATATTCAAAAATGTATGTAAGTACATTGAAATAGAATTTATTGGAGCTAAACTAGATTCTAAAGAAAAGGCAAGAGAATGGCAGAGAAAGATTAATAATATAGAATTATGGGGCATGAGATATCTGAAAAATTATATTGCTGAATTCAGTCAATATTATTACAAAATTGGGCATAATGAAACCAATCTTGAGACGTTTTATGATAAATTACCATATTCTACAAATTTCATAACTAATGAAAAATACATTGTATGGCTTAAGCGAGCAGATGTCATTGATACCCTTGGCTCGAGAATCTCCTGCCTTAGAAATGGATAAATGATCAATGTTTTGATCCCCAAAAGCAAAAGAAAATTAAAAAGCAATTCCTAACTTGTTGGGATTTGTCTCACCAATGGAAAAAAAAACTTGAAAGGAGATAAAAAAGAAAATTTTATAAGAAAAAGAGCTTTAATGAGCAAAATGGAGAGAAGTATAGAAGAAAATATTATAACAAACCAAGTCCTAAAAAATGAAGATTTTTAGGAAAGTAGCTTATTGTCTTGCAGGGAAAAATAACTGCAAATGCTGGGCATACAGAGAGGTAGGATATTATGCTAATGAATGCAAAAATAGGAAGAATAACAAGCTTATCGAGACCTTAGGCAGCCTATATTATGTTGAGCTTAGTGAAAATCAGGCACTAGACCTAGTGTTAGCAGTTTTACTTAACCGCAAGTGCACGGCGTAGCTGTAACTAGCAATCGGCAAGTACGGGTCGAATCCACAGGGAACTTGGTTTCAACTACTAGAACTAATTGGACTAACTCAAGCTAGGCAATCAAGTCGTGGTTGGAAGCTAAACTACGAGAGATAGTGATAACTCAGGGTTTTAGTAAACAGCAGAATAAAAAGCACCTAGGTTGGAATTAATAACACGAATACGCAGATGAATTAATTACTAACCCAATCAAGCATTCCCATGAATGTAATACGAATGGATAGATTGTCAATTTAGCCCATCTCCTCCCTCTCTCAAGGGTCGAAGACTAATCCCAGAACCAAAGTCGTCTATTTTCATGGGACTAAAGGTTGAAGGATTACGAGATCTACAATCTCAAATCCCAATTAAAGCTTGACTATTTTCATGTCAATACCTTAATTGTGTACTAAGTCGCACTAGGTAAAGGTTTCGTCTCTCAACGCTCCCCTAAACCCCAATAAAAATGGACGAATACTCTTTCGAGCATTTCGTCGAGCATGTGGCGTGCAGAGTAGAATTCGCAATTACAAAACAAAGGGGGAGCAAGAATTGGGCTAGTTTACAATTCAATCATACATACTCGGCATTAATCCCAACCTAAGTTGAGGATTTAGCCTACAATCATACTAAACGCAATAATCGCAACATTCAACCAAAGTGTCATGATAATTGAATTCTAAAACAAGAAGATAAGAGAGAGAAGAGATAAGAACGAGAACCTGGAATTAATTGAATGAAAATAATCTTCAATCCAAGAACAATTCTCAAGAACAAGAATTAAACTAAAGTTAAACCTAAGAATCGCCTAGAGAGAATACTGAGAGAGAACTAAACGTAAACCAAGCGTAAAACTAAATGGAAAACTCTGTCCCCCAAAACAGCCCCGAAGGAGAATTTAAGTCGCGTCGCGGAAAGGGGGCGGCACGGTCGTGCCTCGGGGCACGGTGGCACCGTGCCAAAACACTGCCCGAAACACCCCGGGACGGCACAAATGGCACAGGAATGCCACTTGGCACGGCCCAACCGTGCCACATGGCACGGTCGTGCCACTTGGCTGCCCGGCCAAGTGTGCCGGTTCCCGGGGGGTCAGCCGTACTTCGTGGGCCCGGTTCCGTGGGACTTCTGTGCGACGCTTTTCCGCAACTTTTCTCGCCTTCTTGGCACTCCTTTCTGCTAAATGTTGTTCATCTTTCCTTTTCTTCAATAAAGTTCCTGAAAATATCGAAAGATGTTATATGCGTTAAAGGTATGCAAAAGGAAGCCGATTTGACCCTTCCTTGACACAATTTAACATGAAAACGGGGGAGAAAATGGGTCAAATAGGGGCTAAAAATGGGACAAAATAGAGGTTCATCACACCCCCATGCTTATCTCTTGCTTGTCCTCAAGCAAGACTATGCTATGAAAGATCAGGGAGGATGGTGGACCTCTAAACACACCCTCTTCATGGGAAAGGATGGAGGGCTGGTGAATCACGCTAATCATGCATAGAAGGTGGTCAAGTCAAGGTGTGGCAGATAATCTCAATGAAAATGTATGCAATGTCATCCATGAATCACCTTACCCAAATGAAACACACAACATACCCCAATATTGAAACACATAGTAGGACATAACCTTTCTCAACAAATGGTGAGTAAGTAAGACTGGTAGGACCTCACTTGAGGGTAAAGTGGAACACTCCTCTCAATGTGTTTGAAATATGTAATAAGGGTATGCTCAATACTCCAACCAATCAGGCAACTACCATACGCTTGGTAAAGTTCTCTACTCTCCACCACGAGAATGCAATATGCAATGTGTCAATCATAAGGGCTTGCAATAGGGATGTAATGGAGTAAGGTCAAAGGTGAGAAGTGGAATAATTTGGGAAAGTGGAGCTATTAGTCAAAGACTAGGGAGCAAGAATACTTCCACAATTCAGCATTATAGATACAACTTCACACCAACTTGCGAATCGAGTGGCAAAGCTCGCAAAAACCTCTAAGGAGAAACCAACAAGCTTATTGCAAAAAGCTTCCATGCTACCCATTTTATTTGCAACTTCTCATTTCATTTTCTTTCATTTTTTTTCTTTTTTTTTCTTTTTTTCTTTTTTTTTTCTTTTTTTTTTAGAGAAGCAAAAAGGATGCACATTGGATAGCGTTGGAAGTACAAAAATTAATTCGCAATTGTTCCCCAAAACGAGCCACTAATATTATGCCCGCAGTGAATAATCAAATGGCCCAACTACATTGTGGAAGTGCTGCCCCACTAGACCTTGACAAGGGTGAAGGAAATATGCACATGTCAAGTGTGTAATTGATATGGTGCAACTACAACAACAGAGGGAAAGGCACAAAGGGCTGCCAAAGGAGTAACATGCAGCAACGGGTGGCTTTCTGGCTAATGTGGCTACGTAAACGAAAATTGCCTCAATCATGTCAACACATGCAATTGCTAAGTGCAGTTTTAAGGAGAACAAAACCAAGTTCTAGAGATGCATAATGGAGGAGTCACACATGAAAGGAAGTAGAGACTATATGTAATGAATAGTCATTAGGCTCAAGAATCTCATAGGTAAACCTACCACAGTCAAGTGACTTACTCCAAGGCATGTCCCATTCATCAAGGTCAATCAAGTCAAACTACATGAATCTTAGGGGTAGTTAGCATGCAACACGGGGCAAAGAAACTACAGATGACAAAACAAACACAATTTGCACAAAGACTCTCACCAAGACAAGTCACGCCTCAACACACAACCCAACATGATCGATTAATCATCACCCCTTTCAATCTCATCACAAGAGGGGTTTTCGCAAACCGTATTTTTGTTTTTTTTTTTTGTTTTTTTGTTTTTTTGCTTTTTTTTTTCCCAAAGCAATAAAACTAGCTACTAAATAGGCCTGACAACGGGTCGGATTTGGAGCGGGTGAAGCTCCACCCGCATCCATCACCCGCATCCATCCACTCCACCCGATCCACCCGTCATCCACTCATCCGCTCACCCGCATCCAATCCACCCACCACCCACGGATGAAGCGGGTGGTAAACGGGTGAAACAGATAAAACGCGTTCTATCTCATTTTATTCGTTTATCGCTCAAATAAGGTTCAAAAACTTGAAAAATTTAAAATATACAAAACAATAACTAACGGAAACCACATGCCTAATCGTAAACATAACAATTATCACAAATGATAAAGATACCAAACATAAGTTTTATATATATACACACACACACACACACACACACACACACATATATATATATATACATATATCTACAAATATATATATACATGTCTATATATATACATATATATACATATACATATACATACCTATATATATATATATATATATATATATATATATATATATATATATATATATATATATATATATATATATATATATATATATATATATATATATATATATATATATATATATATATATATATAGGTGACGGGTCGGGTGACGGATCGGATGGACTGTCACCCGAATCCGACCCGATCCATCACCCGATTATCCATCACCCGTTTAATTCACCCGTTTAGTCGGGTTTTCACCCGATTTTTCGGGTCGGGTGAATCGGATATCTATCGGGGTCGGGTGAAATTGCCAGGCCTACTACTAAAGCAATAAAGTTATAAAGGATAATGAAGAGAAGGGTAAGAGATGGTACCTGGGAAGCTTACGAACGTCCGACTCGATCATTTCTCCTTTTGAATGCAAAGGCTAATCCTATATGCTCTAATAAAAATAAAAAGGCAAAAACAACAAAGTGCATGACATGAAATCCTATCTGAATGATGCAAATGCAAGTGATATCAATCACCTACCCCCACAATGTTACCAGAAAGCGACGAGCTCACACTCCCCCATGCTTGAGATTTTCATTGTCCTCAATGAAAAGGGGGGAAAGGGTGGGAGACACACACACACACTCGCTTTTTTTTTTTGGTTTTTTTTTTTGGTTTTTTTTCCAAAAGCAATAAATACCTTGGGTTGCCTCCCAAGAAGCGCTTGTTTTAGGTCCTAAGCTTGACCGTTATCTCAGGAATATGATGCTCGCGTGATGTAGGGAGGTGTGGGGATGGAAGAAGGAAATGACGAGTAAGCCAGCACTTCCCCACGGCTAAAGTCAGGCATCAGTGTTGCCTGAGAAGGTCCGCCAGTAGCAGTAGTAGCCGGTGGAGATAGGGGAGGCAGAGCGGACGACCGCAGATGGGATCCGCCACCCCAGTCATGAAGTTCCACTCTCACGACAGCTGGAGGAGTGGAGACAGTAGGGGCCGCAAGCGCAGACTGCGCACCAGGGGCGGGAGATGAAGTGGGTGGTGGAAAATAGAAATCCATCCGCTCCCCACACATGGTGAAGGATAGGGTGCCCGTTTGCACGTCGATCACCGCCCCTGCGGTCGCGAGGAATGGGCGACCCAGGAGGAAGGGGGTGGATAGTCATCGTTCATATCAAGGACGACGAAATCGCAGGGGACCAGGAACTTGCCCACCTGGATTGGGACATCCTCTAAAATGCCCACAGGCCGCCAGATGGAGCAGTCTGCAAGCTGAATAGTAATGCTGGTGGGTGTGGGGTCCCATAATTACAGCTTCTTGCAGAGAGAGAGCGACATGATGCTCAAACTGGCGCCCAAATCACAGAGGGCTCTCTCAATCTGCACATCCCCTATGCAGCATGGGATGGCGAAACTGTCGGGATCCTGCAGCTTGGATGGCGACCGCCTTTATAAGACCGCGCTGCAGGATCCGCCAACGGAAGCTACAAAAGCTTCCCTAGATGTGCCCTTCTTGGATAGGAGCTCTCACGAAAATTGAAATTGTGCAGGGGCACTCTTGAGAGCTCCCAGGAAGGGGCTACTGGCATAGATTCGGCGTAAGATTTCCAAGAAACGCTCGAATCTAGGCTCAAGCTGACATGGCTCGGACCATGCCAATCGCTGAGGGTAAGGCATGCAAGAGTGGTAAGGGCGAGCAGTAGGTGGAGGGTGGGTCTCCTCAACAGGGCTCAGATCCTCATTCTTCTCCCTTCCCTCGGTTCCGGCAGAATCAGGAACCGAAACCACCTCCTGGAGAATCATTACTGGGCTCTCCTCTAACCCCTCGCCCACAGTAGATATAGCGTCGACTTGACGGCGGGGGTTGACCTCGGTCTGTCCTGGAAGTTGCCCCTGAGGTCGAGACAGGTGGTTCACCTGTTGGGCAATCTGAGCAATCTGTGTGTCCATCGTTTTCTGATGGGCGGCCATGGCATCGACCCTGGAGGTCAGCTGATGGATGGACTCCTTAAGAGTCTCATTGGTCGTAGTCTGGGTCGCTATGAAGCGCTCCATAAGACTCTCCAGGTGAGATGTAGATTCAGGAGGTGGAGGGGGTGCAGTGTAGGGAGCTCGGTTGTGGAAACCTGGTGGTTGCATGGAGTTCTGGGGATGGGGGTTGGGATTTTTATAGAGGGGGTTCGGACGACTATTCCAACCCTGATTGTAGGAGGTGGGGTGGGGGTTATTTTGAGGAGGTTGGGTGTAGGTATGACAGGCGTTGACGTGCTCAATGCTAGGGGGAGCATTATAGCACTCAACGGCAGTGTGGCCCTGTACACCGTAGGCTTCACAGACAGCATAGATCCCCATGGACGGCCCCACAGAAGTAGCTGATGAGGTGGTCACTTTCTCCAGGCGCTGTGCGAGGGCGTCCACCCTGCTCGCTAGGAGCGTCACAGCGTCAATCTCATGCCTGCCACTGCCCCTCTTGGGGGTGGCCCTCTCACTTGACCAATGATAGTTATTGGAAGCCATCTCTTCCAACAACGCCTTTGCCGCTTCGATAGATTTGCCCATAAGAGCACCCCCTGCTGCAGCATCAACAAAAATCTTCACCGACCGCTCCAACCCATTGTAGAAGGTCTGGATTAGGAGCCAGTCGGGAACTCCATGGTGGGGGCACTGGCGCTGGAGGTCCTTAAACCTCTCCCATGCCTCATATAATGACTCACCATCCTGCTGGGCAAAGGAGGTGATGTCCGTCCTCAGCTTGGCAGTCTTGCCAGGTGGGAAGTACTTGCTGAGGAACGCCTTGGAGAGTACTTCCCAAGTGGTGAACGAGTTGGGTTCCTCGTTCTGAAGCCAGTCACTGGCTCTATCCCGCAGTGAGAATGGAAAGAGCCGCAGCCGGATCGCATCAGTGGACACCCCGTTCAACTTGATGGTGTCACACTTCGCTAGGAATCTGCGAAGGTGCACGTTGGGGTTCTCCGCGGGGTGCCCGCTGAACTGCTCCCTCTCCACAAACGTGATCAGCGCGGGGCTGAGCTCAAAGTTGTTAGCCTCGATAGCGGGGCTTACGATGGAAGACGTGACGCCCGAGGCTTGTGGCAGGGCGTAGTCTCGCAATACTCGATGATTCTGCTCAGCCATTAGAACTTGTGCTTGTTGCCTTTTCCTTGCACCGCTTTGCCTTCTGACGGTGGCTTCGATTTCTGGGTCAAAGGGAGCAAGTGGTTGGTCCCTTTGACTACGCCTACGCATACAAAACCAACACGACCAAAGGCGTAAACAGTTTCAAGCACGATAGAGGGAGGGGGAAACGAGAAGGGATAAAAAGAAAAAGAAAAAGAAAAAGCCTAGTCTAGAGTACGCTAATCGGTTCTAATATTGAAAGGCGCAAGTTCCCCGGCAACGGCGCCAAAAACTTGTTAGCAGTTTTACTTAACCGCAAGTGCACGGCGTAGCTGTGTAGCTAGCAACCGGCAAGTACGGGTCGAATCCACAGGGAACTTGGTTTCAACTACTAGAACTAATTGGACTAACTCAAGCTAGGCAATCAAGTCGTGGTTGGAAGCTAAACTACGAGAGATAGTGATAACTCAGGGTTTTAGTAAACAGCAGAATAAAAAGCACCTAGGTTGGAATTAATAACACGAATACGCAGATGAATTAATTACTAACCCAATCAAGCATTCTCATGAATGTAATACGAATGGATAGATTGTCAATTTAGCCCATCTCCTCCCTCTCTCAAGGGTCGAAGACTAATTCCAGAACCAAAGTCGTCTATTTTCATGAGACTAAAGGTTGAAGGATTACGAGATCTACAATCTCAAATCCCAATTAAAGCTTGACTATTTTCATGTCAATACCTTAATTGTGTACTAAGTCGCACTAGGTAAAGGTTTCGTCTCTCAACGCTCCCCTAAACCCCAATAAAAATGGACGAATACTCTTTCGAGCATTTCGTCGAGCATGTGGCGTGCAGAGTAGAATTCGCAATTACAAAACAAAGGGGGAGCAAGAATTGGGCTAGTTTACAATTCAATCATACATACTCGGCATTAATCCCAACCTAAGTTGAGGATTTAGCCTACAATCATACTAAACGCAATAATCGCAACATTCAACCAAAGTGTCATGATAATTGAATTCTAAAACAAGAAGACAAGAGAGAGAAGAGATAAGAACGAGAACCTGGAATTAATTGAATGAAAATAATCTTCAATCCAAGAACAATTCTCAAGAACAAGAATTAAACTAAAGTTAAACCTAAGAATCGCCTAGAGAGAATACTGAGAGAGAACTAAACGTAAACCAAGCGTAAAACTAAATGGAAAACTGACTGTCCCCCAAAACAGCCCCGAAGGAGAATTTAAGTCGCGTCGCGGAATGGGGCGGCACGGTCGTGCCTCGGGGCACGGTGGCACCGTGCCAAAACACTGCCCGAAACACCCCGGGACGGCACAAATGGCACGGGAGTGCCACTTGGCACGGCCCAACCGTGCCACATGGCACGGTCGTGCCACGTGGCACGGCCAGGCCGTGCCACTTGGCTGCCCGGCCAAGTGTGCCGGTTCCCGGGGGGTCAGCCATACTTCGTGGGCCCGGTTCCGTGGGACTTCTGTGCGACGCTTTTCCGCAACTTTTCTCGCCTTCTTGGCACTCCTTTCTGCTAAATGTTGTTCATCTTTCCTTTTCTTCAATAAAGTTCCTGAAAATATCGAAAGATGTTATATGCGTTAAAGGTATGCAAAAGAAAGCCGATTTGACCCTTCCTTGACACAATTTAACATGAAAACGGGGGAGAAAATGGGTCAAATAGGGGCTAAAAATGGGACAAAATAGAGGTTCATCACCTAGCCTAAGTAACAACAAATGAATTGTGGAAATTATATTGGATAATGAATATGAAGAAACAAGTTATATGATGGAAAGTAGCTCAATTAGTTTTGGTGATCTTTAAGGAGAAGAGTTTGTTATAGACAATGATCATGAGAAAGTTAAAGGAGATTGAGTTCTTTCTATAATTCAGAAAGATAGGATCTATAAAAAAATCCATCTTTTAATTAAAAAGCATGTATGTGAGATGATAGAAGGATATTTAGAGACAAAACACTATGAATATGATGTGGGAGAAGTTAATCTAATTAATTTAGAAAACATCCTTAAGCATAACAAAGATAGGAAATATCGGTATATTCATGTCGAGAGTGTCCAATGTCAAATTGCTCCATTACAATAATACGGTAAAGATATTTATCTTTGTGCTTTACTTTGTGATATCAGATATACCAAATTCAATAATCAAATTATCACAGGGATTAAGACTAATTATGTAATTGATCGGTAGGATTTAATTATCGATCTGGATATTACGTGAGTCTAAAAGATGAATTTGCTAAAAATTTCATATCTCTTAAAATAAAAATAGTTGAGATGGATATGAAAAGAGCAGGATATCCATTAAGAATATTTTAGAAAATTATCTAATAAATTGGATAATATTATAGATCCAAAGACTAAGATGACAATGATAGAAAGAGAAAAGTTTGAAAGTCCTACCCCTATGTAAATAATCCAGAGGATTACATCTAATCCTCAAGAAATAAAAATTGACAGGTCATGGGTATCTAGCTTTGTCAACCCTACTAAAATTAATAAGAAAAATGTGATAAAAATTGATGAGAATAAAAAATTACCATTAAACCCCAATTATTAAGAAGTATGAGTGCAAGATCAGAATGGGGAGAAGGATCTTCTTCAACTAAAGAAGAACTTAAAGAAGATGATACAATTAGTATAACTAGTGAAATAAGTAGAATGAGTTTTAAACCCATAAGACACAGTGTAGACCGAAGTTTGAGTCTAGATAGAAAGGTCATTGGGTACAAAATAACAACTGTTAGTGAGCCAATTTATGAGGATAAATTAGTGAAGAATATGTCATGGAGATATGCTATGAAGTCACCAACACAAATCCTAATAGCATCTATATCCCAATAAACGTATGCTTAGAAGGATATAATAAATATGAGTTGTATGCCTACATAGATAATGGTTTTTCAGTATGCTTCGGGAAAACATCATTATTCCCAGAGTTTATGTGGAAAGGAGCTAAAAATCCTTTACAAGTAAGGATAACTGATAATAGCATTATGAGTCACAATGAAGTCATAGAAGGGTTATCTACAGAATTGGGAGGAGTTCAATGCATTATACAAGTACTATGGCTACTGATCAATCCTCTCATGATATGATTATTGGAAATAATTTTCAGAGATTATATTCTCCATGCACACAGACCAGAAACCAAATAATATTCACAATTAATGGCCACTTAGTTTCTACTGAAAAATTATGTAAGGCTTACACTTATCAGAAAATTGAGTTTACACGCAGCTATCTTGGTGAGAAGGTAATGCCATCACAACATGAAATAGCACTGACAATCTCATTACTTGAATTATCTATTAAAGAACAAATTGTCGAATAGTAAGAAAAATTATGTAAAGAACTCTACTCTGATAATCTACTAAAGTTTTGCGGTAAAGATAAAATATTTGCTAAAATTACTCTATCAAATTCCAACACTATTATCCGAATCAAACAAATGGTGTATGCACACCAAGATATCTAGAAATTTGATAGACAAATTAAGAAACTTCTGGATAATGGATTAATCAGAAACAGTAAGAGTCCTCACATCAGCCCTACTTTCATGGTAAGAAATCATGCAGAAGAAAAAAGAGGAAAAGTAAAAATGGTGATCAATTATAAAAAGCTTAATGACAATACTGTCTTTGATGGTCATTATATTTCTAACAAAATAGTCCTTTTCAACAGAATTCAACGTGTCTCTTGATTCTCGAAAATGGATTACAAAAGTAGATATTAGCAAATAAAGATGGATGAGGAAAGTACTCCTTTAACTGCATTTAGTGCCCCACAAGGATATTATGAATGGATAGTAATGCTATTTGGTCTTAAAAATATACTTCAAATATTTCAAAGAAGAATGGATAACATCTCTAAAGACCTTAATCATTGTTGCCTAGTTTACATTGATGATATCCTTGTTTTTTCTAAAACTATAGAACAGCACAAAGATGATATCTTAGTTGTCATCCAAGGATGCATTGATCATGGTATCATACTTGGAAAAAGCTAGTGCATTTATGCGGAACAAGAAATTGAGTTCTTAGGTCTAGAAATAAAAGCTGGACAAATCATTCCACAAAAAAAATATCCTAAAAAATAGAAAATTTCCTTTAAAAAATTGAAGATAGGAAGCAGCTAGAAAGATTTCTTGGATGTTTTACCTATGCTTCAGATTTCATTAAAGATTTAGCTAAGCTCAGAAAGCCACTGCAACAGAAACTCAAGAAAGAAGTAAATTGGACATGGATCATTAATGATACAAAGATTGTTCAAAACTTCAAAAAAATGTGTAAAATCTTCCTGTTCTGAATTTGTCTAATGAAGGACATGATTTAGTTCTTGAGACAGATGCCAGCAATAAGCACTGGAGTGCGGTATTCAAAATCAACGTAGGAGAAAAACTTTATAAATATTATAGTGAAAGCTTTAATAAGGCAGAACGAAATTATCCCACAATGAAAAAAGAAATACTTGCAGTCATAAGGGGAATTGAGAAGTTATTAAGCTTTTTAGCCCCAAAACCTTTTCTCATTCAAACTGATTGCAAAGGAATACTTGGTTTTGTGAATAAGAATTTATCAAATATGTAAGCACGAAGGCGACTCTTGCGTTGCCAATTGTGACTTAACTAGTTTTCCTTCTCTATTGAATATATAAGGAATCAAAGAACTCTTTGGCAGATAGTTTAACTTGAGAACTTGTCAATGGTGATCATCAAAGCCAACCTCCTGCCAGAAAAGAAGGAAATCCATAATGAAATACTATTGTTACTAGAACGGGTTACCCCTTCTAGTAAAGTTCGTATTGATAACCTAGAATTCTATATAAAAAGTAGATCACGCTTTGGTCTACTTTCTTCTGCCTAGCTAATAGCCCAAAGATTTTCCCTTCTAGAGTTACAAGTTAATTACCTCAGATATCCTTATGATATCTAAGAGAAAATACGCTCTCATGTTCAAGAAAGATGGTTCAATGAGTAGTATGCAGCCTGCATCGATTGTTATTATAATTATTCTTATGATATTTGGGAGTCTTGGATTACTATGATATATTTTCCTAATAAATCTGGAGTTGATGGTGTTAGTTTTCTAGCCAACTCAATCTCTCCAAATGACCCTCTCATTAAAACCTGGGAGTACGGAATGATAATTTATCTTATGGAAATCCCAGATCCATAGTTCTCATTTTCCTCAAAATTAACCAAATTCCAACAATGCATGTTCAAGAAAATCCACTGGGTTCTTACATCTCCTGATGACCCAACAAAAATTCCATATAGTAGACCCCTATATTTGGAAGTACATTGTGCACTAATCAAATATGAAAATAAAAAGGCTAAACCAGCTCATTATCTTGTCCAGATCATTGATTACAACAATGCCTATGATCAACGACAAGATTGGTTTTTAGAACGAGGAGGATTTGTTACTGATCCTACTTTAGCAAAAGCCATCGATTTTTATAACATTTATTACCAAACATGGGCATTAATTGAATAAGGAAAAACGATAATGCATTGTGAAATACTACTTTCACCTATGATAATGAATTTAAAGAACATATGAAGGTGGAATGAGCAGAATCAGAATATATCTTTGATTATCTCTTTGACGTTGGAGTCGGAAAATTCTTATCAGAAAAATACAATTGGAGATGAAGGCATGCAGAATCTCAATAATGATGACTAATCTTGTCATCATTAAACGCTCTGAAAAGTGATTGCTCTATTATTGCACTATTTTGATAAGTTTTAGGTCTATAAAATAAAGTGTACTGTAGCCACGTGAAAAATCAGTGTGTACTGTAGCACATAGGGCATCTTATGTACCCCATCTCCTCTATAAAAGGAGAGGTCGAGTGCTGAGAAGGGACACAGTCATTTGAACATTCTTGAGCACAAGAGAAGTGGGGAACTTCATTTTTCTATGAGCAAGCATCTCTAATGATCTTAACTTTAGTCCCTCTTCAAAGCTTTCCATTATAATATTTCCACTATCAAGCTTTCAATAAACGAAGTTTCCCAGTAGGGAACGTTATTCAATTGAACTTTATATTTTAAATATTATAATTTCTTGACTATCCTTTAAGTACTTAAAATTTGATTAGTGACTACGGTTTGAGATAGGAAACGAAATATATCTGTGATGTACCTGATCTAAGAAAAGTCGGGTTGAGATTAGCAATTTTTGTAAACCGGAAGCTAGCAGAACGCTGGAGTCCAACGCCGACTAAGTTCAAGTAACGGTCGAAACTCCCTAATTAAGTTTTAATTATTTTTCGAAGCACGATGGGCCGTTAATCAAGAAGATATAATATTCATGATATAAGTAGTAGATTATGATAATTAGTGCCAGTAAAGTCAGTATAAGAAGAAAAAACACTAAAAATAATTATATTTGGATATTAGGAACCAATTCGGAGTTTTAGAAAGTTGAAAGTCAAAAAGAAAAATATTTGTCCCCCAAAAAATAATTACCCAAACCTTCATAGTCCCGAAAATATTTATCTAAAAAAGTGGGTTTCGAAAATCATTATATCAAACCTCAATGTACCGAAAAGCAAATTATTCTAAAAAAACAGGCAATGAACAAATTTGCAACTGGAATGCAAGTTTCATAATAATTAAGCCCCTCAATTTGCATGTGCCCTCCCATAAGGTGAGTTTTAAAGCAGTTAGTGGTACCATTAACTTTAGATGTCATTTCACATATCTTCTTCAAATCAATAGCTTTGTTCCCAATTTTGCAATGTTTTAAGGGTCCACCTTCGATTCACCTCTAATGCCTTAATTTCTTGGAACATGGTTTCCCGCCATTGACTATGACAAGTAGCTTGCTATAAAGCTTTGACCTCATTAACAATATTGATGGCTCCTAAGAAAGCAGATTAGGCAGCAGAAAATTTATTGTAAGATAAGTAATGCAATAAAGGGTTATGTTTCACCAAGTTAGTCAAAGGATTGGTCGCATTGGCATTGTGGATCATAATTAGACAAATTATGCTCACCATTTCCTAGACCAACACTAGATATATGATCACTATAGAAGGTAAATTTTTTTTTTGACCAATCATAAATTGTCGTGTGCTAAGTTGACTTAGGTGGACCCGTTTGGTCAAAATTAGATATGGCTAAAATTCAGCGTCTTTTATTATTTTCTTTATTTTAAAATAAGGAAGTAATTATTTCGGCTTAGGCCCAAAGTATGGATCTAACCTAGCTCGCAAAGCCTATAAATAGGGGTCCTTCCCCCCCTCATTTTACACACTCATCATTTTACAGAATTTAGAGGCTCAGGTTGCAAGTAGCATTCGGCTACCATGTGGGAAGGATCAAAACTATAAACTTCAGAGACAGTAATCAACCATTCACAGATCAAGATCAAAAACCATTTCTGAGTTCGTTAGCTCATTCTGCATTCACTTAGATCAAGCAACATACCCTAGCTAGCAGAACCCATAAATAGTGGTCATTTCCCCCTCATTTTACACACTTAACATTTCACAGAATTTAGAGGCTCAAACTAGAACCAGCATCCAGTTATCAAGCAAGAAGGATCAAAACTTGCAAACTTCAGTAACAGTTTCATAGATTAAGATCAAAAACTATTTCAGAGTTCTTTAGCCGCAGGGTAAAAAAACTGGAGTGAAGCAAATTAAATATGTCTTACAATTTATGGATAAACTTTGGGTGTCAATTAGAGTCATTAATGTATACTTTGTCAGAGCATCGGAGTACATGATAGACAAATCCTTGCATTTCAATATCTCTTGAGCTTCTTGTGCATCAGGAGGAGTTCGGTTCATCTTTTTGCTAAGAACCTGACTATCTTAGGATGGCTATGCCGTCTATTCTGTTCAACCCCTGACAAATGCTGCTCAAGGTAGGAATTGCTAGGTTTAGGCATTCCCCATGAGCAAGTTTGCTTGCAACTACAAATACAGCTAGGTGAATAAGGTACATTGCTTCACTTAGTAGAACTAGTAGGAAATAAAGGCAGTAAGGTGGGTTTCTTCGATCAAATCCTTAGGAATGTTAAGCGTTACAAAAGGATCTTTGTCCCTCTTGGTTTGCAATCAGGAAGGAGCAATTAGGCCGGATGGACATGATGTATTTGTCGGAGCTTTAGCCCATTTTCTATTGTCACAGTTAAGAGGAGCTCTATAAATCTGTCGCCCCCCGAATCAAAAGCGTATCCATTCAGAAGTAGGAAGCTAAATGAGACCATGAACATCTTGGCATGGTCTATGGAATGCAGAGATGAGGCAGGAGTAAGTAGCGAGAATGTTATTAACTTCACGTTCCGCAGAAAGGAGTTCTCTGACGGATGGAATGACTTCTTCGTAGTAAGCACTGTCAGCTTGAAGTCCACCCATAATCTGCAGGTCCCATAAGGAGATTGACATATCATCGCTCTGTATGCAAAAGTTGTTCATAGTATGACACCATAGTTCGTAGAATGTTTTGAAAATGGTAAGACTCATGTCATATGAGCCTAAGGATACATATAGTTGATCATAAAGCATCCATTCGATAAGTCTCTCTTTGTTGTGGCTAATAACGTCTTCAAGCCATTCCTAGTAGCATGGTATGAAGACGTTATCAGAGAAGCAATGCGAGAAATTGCCCCAAGGTAGGGTCCCATCCGTGATACAATGGTGGAATAAGGGTGTTGCTTCTTGAGAAGGGGCTGCATATACAAATAATGACAAGCTGAGTTTCAGGACTCTCAAAGATGAGGTGACTTCGTTTGAACTCTGTATGTCACGGGTAGATTGTACACTCCAGCATGAGTTTGCAAGGTAGATATGAAGTGAAGAGCACCCAAACGGTAGGGGTGTTGGCATATCTACCTAGAAAGTTATTGGATCATCTTCTTTGTCCAGGATGTTGAGAGATAGCTTCTTTGGATTTGCAGATGGGTCCAAAAAAGGCACTATAGTGAGTAAAGAAAGGCAAGTCAACGTCAAATAGATTAAGTGATGGAGTCTCCTGTGAAAAATCGAATCTACGGGGAAAAACAATTTCTCGTCTTAAAAGTAGACATCACTTCACGTTTTAATTGGTGGAGTCGCGTCTAAAAGAAGAAATCCAGTCAATCCCAGCTATGTTAAGTGAGAGAGCCTCATGCGAAAAATTGAATTTACATGGAGAAATAATTTTTCGTGTCAAAAGTTGGCCTCACTTTGCGATTCAATTGAGTGAGTAGCTGATTCAGCAGTTTCCTTAAAAAAAGGAGAAATATTAATCTAAGTTCTCAAAAAAAGCAATGGAAAAAAATTCACAAGACCAATCATAGATTGGTTTAATTAAATAATCCTTACATACTGACATAAAGCACAGTAAAAAACAAAATTAAAAGGGGGCTTAAAAAAAGAGGGGGCTAAGAAAAGGGGAGCAAAAAAAGCATCATAAAAAAAAGTTGAAGGGAAAAAGGACTGCTGGAGCGCAGAGTCAGCAGAGTAGAAAAGGCGAAAAAATGACAAATTGCGATGGATTGCCGATGACTTTAGAATAACACTCTGGAGACATTTTGCATTGATAAACCAAAAACCTTGGGAAGAAAGGCGCACAGTTGCTCGGCGAAGTCCATGGAAAAGTACAAAAATGTCTCCAAAATACAATAGGGTGTTGATCACTTCAGATCAACTGATTACAGGCCCCTCGTGATTTCATCAAAAAAGAAGCCATGGCTGTCATCTCCAAACACCATGCCTTGTTTTTCTTAAATCAAAAACAACAAAGGAAAACGGAAATAAAGAAGGCGGAGGAAACCAAAGTTAGATAACACAAGTAAGGATAAGAAATCAGGTAATTTGCATTCAAACACCCTGAAATTTTAGTCATTAATATTTTCAGCCATGTGTTTTTAGAGTTAATATTCCAGTACCTCGAAGTTTATGAAACTTAATTTTTTGGTACCCTCCGTTTTTTCTTAAGCCCTTAATCTTTTAAAATTTGCATTTTAACTCAAATCCTTAAAAACTTACTTTTGAAAATCTAAAATTTACACCTTTGGAATTTTTCTTGTAAGCATTACTCGAGACCCTCTTTCAATTGGTATCAGAGCACTAAAAAACTGGTATCAGAGCCACGTGACCAAAAATAATTAAGATAATTAAGTTAATCAATTATTAATTAAGTTAAGCAACTGTGATTAATGCTTGAATCATCCCCTATTTACCCTGGACCAAAATATTCACATATTGTTCACTCACCGGGAGTTCTTTCTTTAGTAGCACCTCAACTAAACTATATCATTGATATAGTTTTAGAATTAAAAACAGAATTAGCTAAAATCAATAGTGAAGTTAAGGAGTTTAAGAAGCAATTATATACAATTTACCTTTCTCTAATTAATGAAGTTAGACATAGCAGAAAAGCTACTTCAAGTATTAGTACTCTATTTCAGCATAAATATCCTTTCTAAAATCCAAAAAAACAAAAATCTATTTCCTTTGCATGATATAAAAATCCAAAAAGAAATAGGAGAGAAATTAGATAAAAAAAATTGGCTAAAAAAGTAGACAAAAAAGAAGAGGATGGAGTATAAGCAATATACTCTTGAAGAACTACAACATATGTTTAAAAAAGATCAAAATCTAGAAGAATTAAACAAGATCATGTGTGCAATTAGTGATAAATATAACATATTATCTGATGAAAATGAAGAGACTAATAATTTTCAATTAGAAGAAGAAATATATCAGTAGATGAACCTAATGAAGCTAGAAGATCTTAATGATGCATCCTTAGAAGAAATTAAAAGAAAATTAGATAAAAAATATGAAAAAATTACCGGTGAAGATGAGATTAATGACATTGAAGAAGAACTCGACTTAGGTGAAATACACACCAATCTAGTTAACAATGGTGTTCTTAAACATGAAGAATTTCGTGAACCTTCTAAAAGAAATACTAATTTCATATGACCCAGGTGCGTTCCAGTAGGATGCACAATGAATTTTTCCTTTGGGTTCATTCCAAGGAAAACTACAACCTTTGAATAAGTTAACCTTACTCCAATCAGTTAGACAGGATATATCTTAAACATAGATGTAGCTCGTAATAGAGAAGAAATATTTGAAAATTGAAAAAGAGGCATGAATAGTATCTTGAACCTAAACACTACATGGACTGCTGTAAATTTTCTAAATTACATCGAACATAGTTTTTTAGAACTATAGCTGACTGGTATGATTCATTAAATAAAGATGGTAAAAATACATTCAAAATAATGGAAACACCAACTATTATATTCAAAAATCTATGTAAGGAAATTAAAACTGAATTTATCATAGCTAAACTTGATTCTGAAGAAAAGGCAAAAGAATGGCAAAGAAAGATTAATAATATAGAATTATGGGATATGAGATATGTGAAAAATTATATTATTGAATTTAGTCAATATTATTACAAAATTAGGCATAATGAAACTAATCTTGGTATGTTTTATGAAAAAATGTCATATCCGATAAATTCCATAATTATTGAAAAGTATATTGCTTGGCTTGAATGTGTAGCTGTCATTGATACCATTGGTTCAAAAATATCTTATTTGAGAAAATGGGTCAATGATCAATGTCTTGATCTCTAAAAGCAACAGAAAATTAAGAAACAATTCCTAACTTGTGGGAACTCACCTCACCAATAGGGAAAAGAACGTGAAAAGAGACAAAAAAGAAAATTTTATAAGAAAAAGAGATTTAATAAGCAAAGAGGAGAAAAATATAGAAGAAAATATCATGACAAACCAAGTCCTAAAAAACATAGATTTTTTAGGAAAGCAGCTTATTATCCTGCACAAAAAATAGTTGCAAATGCTGGACAAGCGAAGAAGTAGGACATTATGCTAATAGATGCAAAAATAGAAAAAATAATAAGCTTATTAAAACCTTGGGTAGCCTAGATTATGTTGAGCTTAGTGAAAATGAGGCACTGGACCTAGCCCTGAGTATCAACAAACGGATTGTTGAAATTATCTTGGATAATGAATATGAAGAAAGTGATTATGAAGAAACAAGTCATGTGATGAAAAATAACTCGATTAGTCTTAGTGATCATCAAGGAGAGGAGTTTATTGCAGACAATGATTATGAAGAAGTCAAAAGAGATTCTTTCATTAATCAAAAAGATATGGTCTATAAAAAATCCATCTTTTAATTAAAAAGTAAGTCTGTATGCGAGATGATGGAAGGAAATTTAGAGATAAAAGACTGTGAGTATGATGTGGGAGAAGTTAATCTCATTAGTTGGGAAAACATCTTGAAGCATAACAAAGATAAAAAGTATAGGTATATCCATGTTGGAAGTGTCCAAATTCAAATTACTCCATTACAATATTACGGTAAAGATATTAATCTTTATGCTTTGCTATGTGATATTAGGCATACCAAATTTAATAATCAAATTATCACAGGGATTACGACTAATTTATGTAATGGATCGGTAGGATTCAATTGTCGGTCTGGATACTATGTGAGTTTAAAAGATGAATTTTTCAAAAACTTCTTATCTCTTAAGATAAAAACAATTGGGATGGATATGAAAAGAGGAGGATATCTATTAACAATATTTTGAAAAATCATCTACAAATTAGATAATACCATAGATCCAAAGACTAATGTCACAATGATAGAAGTAGAAAAATTTGAAAGTCCCACCCCAATGTAAAAGACTCAGAGGATTAAATCCAATCCACGTGAGATAAAAATTGATCGTTCAGGAATATCTAACTTTGCCAACCCTACAAAAATCAATAAGAAAAATGTGATAAAAATTGATAAGAATGGTAAGATTAGCATTAAACCCCAATTATTGAGAAGTATGAGCACAAGATCCGAATAGGGGAGGGATCTTTCATCAACTAAAAAAGAACTTAAAGAAGATGATACAATGAGTATGACTAATGAAATGAGTAGAATGCGTTTTAAATCTGCAAGACCAAGTGTAGATCAAAGTACGAGTCTAGATAGAAAAGTCATTGGGTACAAAATAAGAACTATTTAGTAAGTCAATTTATGAGGATGAATTAGTCGAAAATATGACTATGTAGATAAGCTATGAAGTCACCAATGCAAATCCTAATAGCATGTATATCCCAATAAACATATGCTTAGAAGGATATAATAAATATGAATTATGTGTCTACATAGATAGTGGTTATTTTGTATGCTTTGAGAAAAGATCATTATCTCCAGAGTTTATATGAAAAAGAGCTAAAAATCCTTTACAAGTGAGGGTCGCTGATAATAGCATTATGAGTCATAACTAGGCCATAGAAGGGTTATCCACAGAACTAGGAGGAGTTTAATGCATTATACCAGTTCTATGGGCTAGTGATCAACCATCTTATGATATGATTATTGGAAATAATTTTTAGAAATTATATTCTCCATGCACACAGACCATAAACCAAATAATATTCACAATTAATGGTCACTCCATTCCTATTGAAAAATTAAGTAAGGCTTACACTCATAATTGAGTTTACACGCAACCAACGTGGTGATAAGGTAATGCCTACACAATGAGAAATAGCACTAACAATCTCATTGCTTGAGCTATCTATTAAAGAGCAGATCATCGAACAACAAGAAAAATTATGCAAAGAGCTCTAGTTTGATAATGCACTAAAATTTTGGGATAAAGATAAAACATTTGATAAAATCACTCTATTGAACCCCCAACCCTATTATTCGAGTCAAGCAAATGGTGTGTACACACCAAGATATCCAAGAATCCAATAAATAAATTAAAGAACTTTTGGATAAAGGATTAATCAGGAATAGCAACAGTCCTTACACCAATCCTGCTTTCATGGTAAGAAATGATGCTGAAGAAAAGAGAGGAACAGCAAAAATGGTAATCAACTATAGAAAGCTTAATGATAATACTGTCTTTGATGGTTATTACATTTCTAACAAAATAATCCTTTTCAACAGACTTCAAGTAGCCTCTTGGTTCTCAAAAATGGATTGCAAAAGCAATTATTGGTAGATAGAAATGGATTCGGAAAGTACTCCTTTAACGATATTTATACCCCACAAGGACATTATGAATTGATAGTAATGCCATTTGATCTTAAAAATGCACTTAAAATATTCCAAAGAAGAATGAACAACATCTTTAAAGATCACAATCACTGTTGTCTAGTTTCCACTGATAATATCGTGGTCTTTTCTAAAATCATAGAACAGTACAAAGATGATGTCTTAGCTGTCACACAAAGATGTATTGATCATGGTGTTATACTTGAAAAGAACAAGTGCATTTATGCTGAACGAGAAATTGAATTTTTAGGTCTAGAGATAAAAGCCAGACAAATCATCTTATAAAAGCATATTGTGAAAAAAAAAAAAATTTTCCTAAAAAAATTGAAGATAGGAAGCAGCTACGAAGGTTTCTTGGATGCCTTACCTATGCTTCAGATTTCATTAAAGATTTAGCTAAACTGAGAAAGTCATTGCAGCAGAAACCTAATAAAGAAGTAAGCTAGACATGGACCATTAATGACACAAAGATTGTTAAAAACTTCAAAAAGATATGTAACATCTTTTTGTTCTTAATTTGCCTAATGAAGGAGATGATTTAGTTCTTGAGATAGATGCTAGCAATGAGCACTGGAGTACAATACTGAAAATCAAGGAAGGCGAAAAACTTTGCAAATATTGCAATGAAAGTTTTAATCAGGCAGAATGCAACTATTCTATAATGGAAAAAGAAATCCTTGCAATCATAAGGAGAACTGAAAAGTTCTTAATCTTTTTAGCCAAAATCTTTTCTTATTCGAACTGATGGCAAAGGAATACTTCGCTTTGTGAAAAAGAATTTATCAAATATGCAAGCGCAAGGGCGACTCTTGGGTTGTTAATTATGGCTTAAACTAGTTTTCCTTCTCTATTGAACATATACATGGATCGAAGAACTCTCTGGCAGAGAGTTTAACTCGAGAACTCATAAATGGTAATCATCAAAGCAGAACTCCTGTCAGAAAAGGAAGAAATCCATACCAAAATGTTATTACTACTAGAACGGGTTTCTCCTTCTAGTAAGGTCCTTATTGATAATTTGAAATTCCATACCAAAAAGTACATCACATTTTGGTCTGCTATCTTCAACCTACCTAATAGTCCAAAGATTTTCCCTTCTAGAATTACAAGTTAATTACCTTAGATGTCCTTATGATATCCAAAAAAAATAAGTTCTCATGTTCAAGAAAAATGATTTAATGAGTAGTATGCAACCTGCATCGACTATAATCATAACTATTCTTATGACATTTGGGAGTCTTGGAGTACAACGATCTACTTTTTCGATAGGTCTGGAGTTGGTAGTGTTAGTGTGCCGGTAAATTCAATTTCTTCAAATGACCCTTTCATTAAAGCCTATGAATACGGGAAGGTAGTTTACTTTTTGGAGTTCCTAGATCCAAAGTTCTCATTTTTCTCAACATTAACTAAATTCCAGCAACGCATGCTTACATCTCCTAATGGTCCAACAAAAATCCTAAATAATAGGTGCCTAAATGTTGAGGTACATTGTGCACTTGAAAAGCCAAACTGGCTCATTATCTTGTTCAAATAGTTGATTTCGACGACCCTGATGATTAACGACAAGAATGGGATTCAGAATGACGAGAATTAGCTACTGATCCTGCTTTAGCAAGAGCCATTAGACTTTTCAACATTTATCAACAGAGTTGGAGATTAATTGAACGAAGGAAAACACCAACGCATTGCAAAAATACTACTTTCGCTTAGCATAATGAGTTTAACGAATATATAAAGGTAGAAGGAGCAACTTCAGAAGATGTTTTTGATTATCTCTTTGATGTTGGAGTTGGAAAATTCCTATCAGAAAAAGAAAAGAAATGTCTTCTTGAATTATTTGAGAAATGAGATCCAGAGCATCTTTAATTAGATGAAGATTTTGATGATTATCCAGATAATGATGATTTAGAAGATATAATTGGAGAGGAAGGCATGCAAAATCTCAGTAATGATGGCTAGTCTTGTCATCGTTAAAAGCTTTGAAAAGTGGTTGCTCCATTACTGTACTATTTTGATAAGTGTCAAGTCTGTAAAATAAAGTAGTGTAATGTAGCCATCAGTGTGTACTGTAGCCATATAAAAACTCAGTAGGTACTATAGCCATTAGGTCATCCTATGTACCCCCAACCCTCTATAAAAAGAGAGATCGAGTGCTGAGAGAAGACACTATCATTTGAGCATTCTTGAGTAAAAGAGAAGTCTGGATTCTCCATTTCTCGATGAGTAAGCATCTTTAATGATCTTAGCATAAGTCCCTCTTCAAATGTTTTCATTGTAATATTTTCACTTTTAAGCTTTCAATAAAATAAGTTTCCCAGTAGGGAGCATTATTCAATTGAACCTTATGTCTTAAATATTATAATTTCTTGATTAAAGTTTCACTATCCTTGAAAAAGACTAAAGACTTGATTAGTAACTATGGTTTGAGGTAGGAAACGAAACGGATCTGTGCTGTGCTTGATCTAAGGAAGGTGTGACTGAAATTAGCAATCTCTGTAAATTGGAAGCTAAAGAAACGCGAGGGTCCAACACTGACTAATTTCAGATAATGGTCGAAACTCTCTACTTAAACTTTAATTATTCTGCTAAGCATGGTGGGCCTATAAGCATCGAAAATATAATACTTATAATATAGTTAGTAGATTATGATAACTAGTACCAGTAAAGTCATTATAAGAAGTTTAAGCATATAAACCAAGCATATTTCTTGAAAAACCTATGAAAATTGCTTATTTGCATATTTTACCCAGAATAGGAGTCTTTCTATAATTTTCAAAAGTTTTGGAAGTAAAAAGGTAGTTACAAACCAAAGTATAAGATCTCAGGGTAGTTAAAAATAAATACAAAAAGGTCGAGGTTGAAAAAATTATTATGAAGAACCTAAAGGGAGGTAAGTGCAAAATACCCTAAGAAATCAAAGTAGAAGGAATCAAGGAAGGGTGGGAAACTGAAGCAAAAATTTCATGGTATGAAGGTGAAGGAATTGGTGAAGGAAAATTAGGGGTATCATGCAAACACTATTGTCTTGCCTACAAACAAAAGTAAAGTAATATAAATAGTTAAGGGGGTGATCTCTAAAATCTCAAATAACGCCACAGGCTATGCTACAAGTTCAATTATGCTTAGTAAGAAGGATGAAATTAGGCACTTGAAAGGGGGTGCCGAGGGGGAATTTATAACAATTGTTGGTAAAATTGTTGATAGAATTTATCATAAATTGATGATGGAATTCTATTCCCCCCCCCCCAAATTGTTGATGGAATTAATCAAAAATTGTTGATAGAATTCTGTCCATATGAATGGTTGATAAAATTTATCATAAATTATTGATATACTTTTATCATAAATCCTCAAACGACATTATCACAAAAAGAAAAGGAAAAGGGAAAAAAGAGAGACACAAAGAAAAAAATGAGTAAGTGTCAAGTCACAAAATTGCTTGGAAATTAAAAAATACCCATAAAATTTCCGATCATTTGCATTCGCCAAGCGTTTGAGACTTAGCCGCTTAAAAAAAAAAAAAAAACTTCAAGTTCGCATGCGCAGCCGACTGTCGATGGGTTATTTGTAGAAAGTAAAATAACTGACCAATCACAAATAGCCATGTGTTAAGTTGACTTCGATGGACTCACTTGCTCAAAATTAAATGTGAAGTATCACGGCCTCGTAACACTCAAGTCACTCGGAGATCGAATCATAGGATTATTTCATTGTATTCAACTCAGCGATTGTACCTACATATACAACATCAATATAAAATTGAATTTGTTTCTTAATTTCTTTTCTAACTTATTTTAGGCTTGAGATTTGTGTTTATAATCATCCTGCTAATTATTTCCTTTATGATCATGACCTATGTCAAGACCAAATACAATAGGAAGCGTATCAGCACTTGTGTTTATAGAATCAGATAAATCAATACTGCACAAGGTAGTTCCACGACAATTGATGTAGAGCTTTCTAAACTCCTAAGATTTGTGGTCTCCTTCATTAAATGTAGTAGATGATCATTCACGATTGTATTTGTCCATATTTTGATCATCTAATATTACTATCAAACAAATTTCGAGGGCCATTATTGTCAAAAGCGAGCTCAGTTTGTGAGCAAATATGGGAATTTACATTCACAAAATATCAAATCTCGTGATGTAAATAATTGATCACTGTTCAAGGTATAAGCTTTACAATCATTTTGTCCATATAGGTATTCGACTACGGGTGTTCATCGGTCCATACCTAGACCGGACCGGACCAAGTTGGACCGATGACCGAATAAGAGAGAAGTTATGGACCATGGACTGGATCGAATAAATTAAGGACCGGATCGGGATCGGGCCAAAAATAAACTGACTGGACTGGACCAGATCGGACCGAATTGTCATACTAGCAAATTTTACGATATGAACATCTTATTTTTGTTTCAATATAAACCATTTCAACATATTTTCATCATAAAAAAACAAATCAATATCTTTGAACATTTAAAAAATTATAAGTCGCAAAAGAAAATTAAAATTGAACAAGTAAAAAGTCGATTTTCAAAATTGTTTTTATTCGGTCCTCAGTCCGAACCGGTGGACCGGTGGACTGGACCAGACCGGACCGCAGACCGAATAAAAAAAATTTGTGAACCGTGGACGGGACCGAATTCATTCGGTTCGGTTCGGTCCGGTCCGGTCCAGGCCAGTCTTCGGTTCGGTTCGGATTAGAACTGAATAATGAACAGCCCTATATCCGACAAAGATGCACTTATGAGCTCTAGTATTGCATTTGTGTCCTACCCCAGTGTGGTAATGGTATAATAAAGACTCCCAGAGACCTTTTGATAATCATAAGATAGGTGTATACCAAGCAAAATTTCACATCGACTTTTATTGAATAAATTTAGGGTAAGAGTCAAATTTATCAAGTATCATGTAGCAAATGCACAAGTTTCCTAAAATTTCTTGGGTAATCTAACCAACTTCTAAAAGAGATCGATGTTTTCTTTCAACTAAAACATTTCGTAGGGGTTTCATTATAAGTGTTTGATGCATAATGCAATTTCCATAATTAAAATTCAACATAAATGCACAGTTTAATTCCTACCTGATGCTGTTCTTGCCTTATTGGTATCAAAGACGATGGGAGTATGAGATGTGTGATGAAAGTGTCAATCAATGAGATTACCCTCAAGTATAGGTATCCTATTGTCATACTAGAGGACCTTCTTGATGACTTACATGGGGCCACAATTGTATCTAAGGCTGAGTTAAGTGGCTACTACTAAAATCTGGATTTATTAAGGGGATGAATGAAAGACAACCTTTAAGACAAAGTGGGGATTGAATGAATGGCTTGTGATGACTTTTTAATACTTTGACATAAATATCATTGATTTTTTCAGACCTCACCTTTTTGGCTTAATTGTTTAGTACCTTGAGGTATAGTGTTTTTATTTTTTGCTATCTTTCGAATTACTGTTTTAATTTTTTTAATACCTCTTACACTATCTCTTTTCTCACTTTTGACCAAAAATTTTAGAAATTATAGAAAGACCCTAGAATTGGGTAAAATACGCGAATATGTTATTTTAAGGGTTTTTTCAGGAAATATGTTTATTTTATATGATTAAAATTCTTATAATGACTTCACTAATATTGGTTATCACAATCTACTAATTATATCATAAATATTATATTTTCAATGATTAGAGGCCCATCAGGCTTAGCAAAATAACTAAAGCCCAATTAGAGAGTTTCGACCATTACCTGAACTTAGTCGATATACGACCATGGCATTCCTCTAACTTCCAGTTTACAGATATTGCTAATCTCAACCACACCTTTCTTAGATCTGGCACATCACAAATCTGTTTTGTTTCCTACCTCGGATTGTAGTGACTAATTAAGCTTAAGGATAATGATATTTTAATCAAGAAATCATAATATTTAAGATGTAAGATTTGATTGAATAGCGTTATCTACTGGGAAACTTCTTTGTTGAAAGCTTGAAAGTGGAAATATTACACTGGAAAGATTTAAGAGGGACTTGAACTACTAAAATCATCAGAGATACTTGCTCATAGAGAAATAGAGATTTTCGACTTCTCTGTTGCTCAAGTTTGCTTAAAGGATTGTGTCCTTTCTCAGCCCTCAGCCTCTCCTTTTATAAAGGAGATGGAATACATAGGATACTCTGATGGCTACAGTATATATACTGATATTTTCGACTGCACTCACATGATTACAGTGGACTACATTATTTTACTAACTTGACACTTGACAAAATAATACAATAGCGATGCAACAACTTTTCAGAGCCTTTAATGCTGACAAGACTAGTCATCCATATTGAGATTCTATATGCCTTCATTTTCAATAATATCTTCCAGTCCATCATTATCCAGATAATCATCAAAATCTTCATCAAGTTGAAGATGCTCCAACATCAAAGAGATAATCAAAGATATCTTCTGAGGTAGCTTCTACTTTCATAGATTTGCTGAAATCATTATGATAAATGAAATTAGTGTTCTCGCAATGCATTAGTATTCTTCCTTGTTCAATTAATGTCCATATTTGATTATAAATGTTGTAAAATACGGATGGCTCTTGCTAAAGTAGGTAACTAACAAATTCTTATCATGCTGGAAACCTTTCTTGTTGTTGATCATTGAGATCGTCTAAATCAACTAATTGAACAAATAATTGGCTGTTTGGCTTTTTCATTTTTATACTCAATTACTACGAAATGTACTTTGACATATAGGCTTCTGTTGTATGGAATTTTTGTTGGGCTATTAGGAGATGTGGGAATCCAATGGATCCTTTTAAACATGTACTATTGAAACTCAGTTAATTTTGAGAAGAATGGGTACTTTGGATATGGGATTTCCGTGAGATAAACTACCATTCCATATTCCCAGGCTTTAATAATGGGATCATCCGAAGAAATTGAATTTGTTGGGAGACTAGCACCACCAGCTCTAGATTTGTCAGGAAAGAAGATCGTAGTACTCCATGACTCTCAAATATCATAAGAATAATTGTGGTAGTAGTTGATGTAGGCTGAATACCATTCATTGAACCATTTTTCTTGAACATGGGAACTTTTTTTTTTTTGGAATATCATAAGGACACCTTAGGTAATTTATTTATAACTCTAAAAGGCCGAATCTTTGTACTATTAGATAGGTAGAAGACACAAGACCAAAGTATGATCTACTGTTTGTATGAAATTTTAAAATATCCATAAGGATTCTAATATAAGAAACCTATTCTAATACTAATGGCATTTCATTCTGAATCTTCTTCTTTTTCGGCAGGAGTTTTGCTCTGATGATTACCATTAGTGAGTTTACGAGTTAAATTGTATACTAGAGAATTCTTTAATCCCTGTATATGTTTAATAGAGAAGGAAAACTGGTTAAGCCATAGTTGCTAACGTAGGAGTCGCCCTTGTACTTACATATTTGATAAATTCTTTTTCACAAACCAAGTATTCATTTGTAATCAGTTCGAATCAGAAAAGGTTTTGGCGCTAAAAAGATTAAGAACTTTTCAATTTCCCCTATGACTGTAAGGATTTCTTTTCATCATAGGATAGTTGCATTCTGCTTTATTAAAACTTCCACTGCAATATTTGTAGAGTTTTTCTCCTTCTTTAATTTTGATTATTGCACTCCAATGCTTATTGCTGGCATTTATCTCAAGAATTAAATCATTTTCTTCATTAGGCAGATTAAGAACATGAAGAATTTTACACATCTTTTTGAAATTTTGAACAATCTTTGAATCATTAAGGGTCCATGTCCAACTTACTTTTTTCTTGAGTTTATGCGGCAATGTTTTTCTTAATTTAGCTAGATCTTTAGTGAAATCTGAAGCATGAGTAAAACATCCAATAAACCTTTCTAAATGCTTCCTATCTTTAATCTTTTCAGGGAAATTTTCTATCTTTTTAAGAATATGCTTTTGTAAGATGATTTGTTCAGCTTTTATTTCTAGACCTAAAAACTCGATTTCTTGTTCAACATAAATGCACTTGTTCTTACCAAGAATAAAACCATGATCAATGCATAATTGGGTGACAGTTAGGATATCATCTTTGTGCCACTCTTTGGTCTTGGTAAAGATAAGGATATCATCAATGTAAACTAGACAACAGTGATTAAGATCTTTGAAGATGTTATTCATTCTTCTTTGGAATATTTGAATTGCATTGTTTAGACTAAAGGGCATTACTATTCACTTATAATGTCCTTGAGAGGTACTAAACTCAGTTCTTTCTTCATTCATTTTTATCTCCAGTATCTCCTTTTGCAATCCATTTTCGAGAACCAAGAAACTTCTTAAATTCTATTGAAAAGGACTATATTGTTAGGAATATAATAACCAAGAAAGACAGTATTATCGTTAAGCTTTTTGTAATTGATTACCATTCTTGTTTTTCGTCTTTTTTCTTCAGTATGATTTCTTATCATGAAAGCAGAACTAGTGTGAGAACTCTTACTATTTGTGATTAACCCTTTATCTAATAGCTCTTTGATTTGCTAAAATTGTTAGATATCCTAGTGTGTATAAACTATTTGTTTAATTCGGATAATAATTCATGGATTTAACAAAGTAATCTTTCCAAATGTCTTATCTTTATCCCAAAATTTTAGAGGATTATCAAGGTACAATTCTTTGCATAATTGTTCTTATTGTTCAATAATCTGCTTTTTAATAGATAACTCAAGTATTGACATTGTTAGCATTATCTCACGTTGTGCTGGTATTACGTTCTCATCATGCTGACTGTGTATAAACTCAATCTTCTGATGAGTGTAAACTTTATTTAATTTACCAGTAGGAACTTACTGACCATTTATTGTGAATATTATTTGGTTGATAGTCTGTATGCATGGAGAATATAGCATCTAAAAATTGTTACCAATTATCATGTCATGAGAGGGTTGGTCAATAGCCCATAGAACTGGATAATGTGCTGGACTCCTCCTATTTCTATAGATAACCCTTTTATGTCCTTGTTGTGGCTCATAATGCTATTATCAATTATCATTACTTGTAAATGATTCTTGACTTTTTTTCACATAAATTCTGAAAATAATGATATTTTTCCTAAACATACACATTGCATAATTCATATCTATTATATCCTCCTAAGCATACATTTATTTGAATATAGATGCTATTAAGATTTGTATTAGTGACCTCTCCATAGTCATATTTTTTACTAATTCATCTTCATAGATTGGTTCACTAGCAGTTTCTATTTTATACTCAATAATTTTCCTATCTAGACTCATACTTCGGTCGATATTGTGTCTTGTCGGTTCAAAACTCATTCTACTCATTTCAGTGGTCATACTAATTATATCATCTTCTTTAAGCTGTTATTTAGCTAATGAGCACCCTTCTGCGTTTTCTGCTCTTGCACTCATACTTCTTAATGATTGGAGTTTAATGGTAATTTTATCATTTTCATCAATTTTTATTGCAAATTTTGTTATTGATTATTGTGGGACTGGAAAAGTTAGATATGTAAGACCTATCGATTTTTATCTCCTGAGGATTGAATTTTATCCTTTGGATTTTTTGCATAGGGGTAGGGCTCTCAAATTTTTCTGCCTCTATCATGGTGACCTTAGTTTTTAGATCTATAGTATTATCTAATTTGTAGATAATTTTTCAAAATATCCTTAAGAGATATCCTCCTCTTTTCATATCCATTCCAACTACTTTTGTCTTAAAGGATAGGAAGTTTTTAGCAAACTCATCTTTTAGGCTTACATAATATCTAGGTCTACAATTGAACCCTACAGATCCATTATATAAGTTAGTCTTTATTCTTGTGATAATTTGATTATTGAACTTGGTATGCCTAATATCACAGAGTAAAGCATAGAGATCAATATCTTTACTATAATATTATAATAGAGTAATTTGAACTTGGACACTCCCAACATGGATATATTTATACTTTCTACCTTTGGTATGCTTAAAGATATTTTTTCAATTTATGATATTAACTTTTCTCACATCAGACTCACAGTCTTTCATCTCTAAATCTCCTTCCATTATTTCGCACATGCATTGCTCTTCACAAGCTCTTCAATTGAAAAATTGATTTATTATAGATCACGTCTTTCTGAATTACACAGAGGACCCAATTTCCTTTGACATCTTCATTCTTATTATTTATAATAAATTCTTCTCCTTGAAGATCATCAAGAGTAATTGAGCTATTTTCCACCGTATGACTAGTTTCTTCATATTCATCTTCTTGTACAATCTCAACAATTTCCTTGTTGTTTTTCAAGGCTAAATCTAGTACTTCTTCCTCTCTAAGTTCAAAATAATGTAGGCTTCCTAAGATTTCAATAAGCTTGTTATTCTTCCTGTTTTGCATTTGTTTGCATAACGACCTACTTCTTCACATGTCCAACACTTACAGTTGTTTTTCCTAATAGGATAATAAGCGACTTTTCTAAAAAATGTTCATTTCATAGGGCTTGGTTTATTATAATATTTGAAAGTTCAGTTAGGTTAGTCAAATCACCCTAAAGGGGGGTAAATATAGTGATGAGGAAAAATTAAAACAATTGTAAAATTAAATGTGAAAACAAATGTGGGACAAAACATGATATTTTAACGATGTTGGCCCTTCCAAACAAGGTCAGTCATTGCGTAAGGCTCTTCTTTCCTTAGAATTTGAACCGCTCATCTTCTTATTCACTTAAGAAGTTACACACTCGAGTCCCCCAACTTGACAAAGACTCCCCTGAACACCTTCGATGTCAATTACTCAATGGTGATAAACTCTCTTTTGATCTATCACTCAACTAAGTAACTTAAGGCGAGTCACTCACTAAGTAGTGCATACCCAATACTTAGCTACTCAAGTAAGTCTTCCCCAAATTACTCATTACAAGATCCCCTTGCAAAAAGTTTTTCTCATAAGATTACTACAATTAGTGATCAGGCCAATATGCAGGTTCTAGTTCAAAGTATTATCTCAATATATTTTGGTGTAAGCTCTCTTTAATTTGCAGTGTAGCTCAAGTGATTTTTTAATTGCTTCGGTGCCTTATACTTGCTTCAACTCCTTGTATAGCCAAATATGACCAACTAGTCGTTATCACATAATCTCCTAATCATGGCAACTTTTGACTTGCTTGAATGAGATTGGCCATTTTTAAGTACTTGGAATCATTCTTTATTTGTTGCATAAATAAACCTGCTATCACAAGAATTATATCTCATTTAAAGATCATGTGTGATATAATCTTCATTATCCTTGCTTTACTTGTATTTTTTAAATTCAAATTGAAATTCTAGCTTCGTAAATCAAGGAATAATCTTAGAGATTTTATCATCATATCAATTAGTGATTATCATAATATTTTTCTCAATCAATCAAAGGATATTTCATAGATAATCAAATCTTTTTCCAATATCGATCTCTTAGATCATATAAATTCTATATGATGCTCTGTCATATAATATCTTCAAGTAAACCATATAATATCTTTGGCCAATCAAATATAAGCTTAATATTATGTCACATCAGTTAAGAAAATCATTGATAAAATAATCTTCATCAACAAATATACAAGATATTTCTCATGAGATTTTATCTTGATTATTTCACTATCTGATATTAATCCATAAGATAAAATCCATATCATATCCAATCAAATCAATTAGCCTAAATCATATCCATAATCATATCTCTAATTGTATCAACCCAAAATATGATGTCCAAATTATGTCATAAAAACCCTCACGTAATCTCTAGCATTATGGCAACATATAAATCAAGATCATCATACCATCATATATCGCATTTTCTTTTATTATAATTTCTCCACAAATGATATCCACAACGCCATATAATTCCTAAGGTTGCATGACTCGATTAACACATGTAACTTATCACATAATTGTTACTTCGCAATATATATCAAACTCATAAGTATGTCCAAAACATGCATTTCAATATTAGTAAAAATATATTTGACCGACCATAAATATTATATATGAAATAGGATAATAATATATAAAATATAGTCTCTTCCTAATTTCATATATAATACTAATAATATTGTTTATTATCATCAAAATCAATATGTGACTCTTAGAGTCAACAATTATTTCTTTTATATTTCGCTCCTCTTTGCTTGTTAAAGTACTTTTCTTATAGAGTCTTTTTCTTCTCTTCTCAAGTTCATTTCCCCATTGGTGAGGATTATCCCAATAGACTAGAAATTATTTCTTCGTTTTCTTTTGTTTTTGGAGATCGAGACATTGATCATTGTCCCCTTTTCTTAAATAAGAGATTCTTGTACTAGGGTATCAATGGCATTTGCTTTTTTAAGCCATGCAATGTACTTTGTGTTGATTATGGAGTTTGTCGGACATGGTAATTTGTCATAGAGCATACCAAGACTGTTTACATTGTGCCCAATTTTATAATAATATTGACTAAATTCGGCAATATAATTTTCGAGATATCTTATATCCTACAACTCTATGTTATTAATCTTTCTTTGCCATTCTCTAGGCTTTTCTTCGGAATCAAGTTTAGCTATGATAAATTCAGTTTCGATTTCTTTACATAATTTTTTTTTTAATATTGCAGCTAGTGTTTTCATCATTCTTAATGCACTTTTACCGTCCTCATTTAATGAATCATATCAGTCAGCTACAGTGCTAGAAAAATTGTGCTCGATATAATTTAAAAAATTTCCTGCAATCCATATGGTGTTTAAATTCAAGACACTATTCACTCTCTTTTCCAATACTTAAATATTTCTTCTCTATTAATAGTTTCATTAATGTTTAAGATATATCCTGTTTGGCTAATTAGGGTAAGGCTAATTTCTTCAAATATCATGGTTTTCATCATGATAAACCCAAAGGAAAAGTAGTTGTATGTCCTACTGGCACATACCTAGGTCTCATAAAATGGGTATTTCTTCTAAAAGGTTCATCAAATTCTTCAAGTTTAGGAACAACATTGTTAACTAGATTGGACTCGATTTCATCTATGTTAAGTTCTTCTCCAATCTCATTGATGTCGTTGTCAAATATGTTTTTATCAAGTTTCCTTCTAACTTCTTCTAAAGATACAACATTAAGATTCTCTAGTTTAATTATATTCATCTGCTGATATATTTCTTCTTGTAACCGGACATTATTTGTATCTTCATTATAATCAGATAATACATCTTATTTATCAACTATCGCCCACAAATTTTGTTTAATTCTTTTGGATCTTATTCTTTATCAAGCATATTCTGTAATTTTTCAAGATTATATTTCTAATACTCCTTCCTCTTCTTCTTTCTTTGCCTTTTCAGATGATTTTTCAGTTGATTTTTCTCCTACTTATTTTTAGATTTTTATATCATGCAAAGGAAATGAGCTTTTGTTTTTGGGTTTTGGAATTGATATTTATGCTGAAATGGAATACTAATACTTAAGGTAGATTTTTTACTTTGTCTAATCTCATTAACTGATGAAAGATGGATTACAGACCATTGCTTCTTAATCTCCTTAACTTTCGTCTTAATTTTTGCTAATTTAGATTTTGATTCTAAAACTATATCAGTGATACAATTTAATTGAGGTGCTACTAAAGTGGTTCCTTCTGGTAACTGAATAATATGTGAATAATTAGGGGCAGGGCAAATAAGTGATGATTCAAGCATTAAATATTGTTAATTAGCTTAATTTATCACTAATTAGCTTAATAATCTTAAATGTTTTTGGTCATGTGGCTCTGATACCGATTGAAAGAGAGCCTCGAATAATATTAATCAGAGAAATTATACATAGACAAAATTAAAATTTTCAAAAGTTTTTAATGATTGGGATTAAAAGTGAAAATTTTAAAAGTTTAAGGGGTTAAGAAAATATACAGGGTCTAAAAATTCGGTCAGTAAATTTCAAGGCACTAAATATTTGCAACTCAGGCCTTGAATTATTATTGTTGCATATGTTGGGGTACATGAGGATTAACTTCCCGCTTGTGATGCCATTTGCGTTAGCTAATGCTCGAAGTACATTTATGATTTGATGAACCACATGTTAAGCCAATGATTGGCAGATTTATGGTTGTCTATTTTGATAACATCGTGGTCTACAATCAAATAGAAGAGGAGCGTGCTAGCTACCTCCAACAAGTTCTTGAGATCCTTTCACGCAAAAAACTATAAGGTTACTTAGAAAAATGTCACTTTTTCACTCAGAAGTGAGGTTTCTTGGTTATATTGTATTTGTACAAGGTATATAGGTGGATGAAAGAAAGATTAAGGCCACCAGAGAGTGGCCAACTATTGTATCCATCTAGCTAGTTAGAAGTTTTCATGGCATAGCTTTCTTTTGTGGGAGGTTAATGGAAAACTTCAGTTCTCTCACAACACCTGTGATTGAAGTTCTCAAGCAGAAGAAGTTTGAATGGACTTATCAAGCTCAAACAAACTTTGACAGCTTTAGGGAAAAGCTCACTGGTGCACATATCCTAGCCATACCTAGTTTGTCCAAGGTTTTTGAGGTAGAATGTGATACATTAGGAGTTGATATAGGACATATGCTCTCTCAGGAAGGAAGACCTATTGTCTTCTTTGGTGAGAAGATGAATGAGGCCACAAGGAAGTTCTTCACCTATTATAAGGAATTCGATGCCATCATAAGCGCTTTGAAGCATTCAAGGCACTACTTGGTGGGAGGAGAGTTCATCTTTTATTCTAATCATGAGGCATTAAAGTTTATACGAGGGAAACATAAACTTAACCCTAGACATGCTAAGTGGGTTGAGTAATTGTAATGTTTTCATTTCACAATCTATTACAAGGTTGAAAAGAGATGTCTTGTCCAAAAGGTACTTGCTATTGTCTTTCTTGGATTTCAAAGTTCTTGCCTTTGATATTGTAAAGGAGCAGTAGATATCATATGAAGACTTCGGGAGCTCTTTGATAAGTGTTCACAACACCCATAAGGCCTATTTCGCATTGAAAATGGCTTCCTTAGGTTTGAGGGAGTCACTGATTTAAGAAGTCCATAGAGGAGCTCTAGCTGGACACTTTAGCTCTAGCATTGAGAAAACATATCTCAAGCTACATGAGCACTACCACATACTAGCCTAAAATGCCCATAGATGTTGAGGATTTTGTGAGAAGACATGCTATCTACCATTTAGCTCTCATATCTTTCCACAATGTTTATACTCTCCATTGTATGTTCCACAAGCTCCTTAGGAAGGTGTTAATCTTGGCTTCATCAATGGCCTACCTAGGACTTAAGGAAACAAGGACTCTATCAGGGTAATTGTGGATAGGTTTTTAAAGATGACTCATTTCATTCCCTGTCACACTATCTATAATGCATCACATGTGGCTAACTTATATTTTAGAGAATCAATCAAGCTGTGTGGCATTCCTAAAAGTATGGTGTCTGATACAGACACTAAATTTTTAAGTCATTTTTAGCTTACTCTTTAGATGAAAATGGGAACCTTGCTCAAATTTAATAGGTTATATCACCCCCATATAGATGGTCAAACTGAGGTGAAAAACAAGACCTTAGGTAGTTTGCTTAGGGTCATTGTGAAGAAAAGCACGAAAGGGTGTGATGAGCTGCTACCCCATGCTGAGTTTGCCATAATAGATGTTGAAGCAAGGCCACTGGCATGTCTCCATTTGAAGTTGTGTATGGATACAACCCACTGACTAATTCCTACACCTACCAAGTTCAATGAGGAAGCCGAGAAGAAAGCATAGGAGATAAAGGAACCTCATGCCAAGGTGAGAGAAAGAATTGAAAAATCCAATGAAGAAGCTAACTCGCAAGCCAATAAGCACAAGAAAGGTGTTCATTTTCAACCTGGTGATCTTGTTTGGATTCACCTGAGGAAGAAGAGGCTTCCTAGCAAAAGGTAATCCAAGCTGCTAACTAGGTCAAATGGACCATTCAGATACTTAAGAGGATTGGTGCCAACGCAAACAAGGTTGACCTCCCTAGAAAGTATGCGGCCTCTTCCATCTTTAATGTCATAGATCCTGGACCTTATTTTGATGAGGTTGAGCAGCTACCAAGTTTGAAGACAATCTATTCTAAAGAAAAAGAGGTTGATGGAGACTAGGACCCTAGGACCCTAGGGAAAACTCAAGAGGATTCTGAAGGGAGTCTAAGCCATAATGTGATCAACGATATTGTGTCCTTTGGCTAGAAAACCATTTGGGAAACGATTGATATATGCCAGCAAGCACCTAGGTTTTGGCCCAGAATTTGGCACATGATAAGTCAGGATGCAATTGAGGAAGGCAACCAATCTTCCTCCCCTTTATTTTAGTTTGTTGGTTATCTAATAAACCTAGTTACGACATTTTGTGAGTTATAGGAGGTGACCAAATAGGCCAAGACTTTCAGCAGTGCAACCTGGATTAGAATCCAGCATAGTTCAGTTTTGGAGAAATTTTGTGATGTTCTAATCAAATATTTGTTACAAGACTTTAGGACATGAAAATGTTCCTAAGTATTTGTCAAAGTCAGTCTCAAACTTTTCCAATAAACAACCCCACGAGCCCGTTTTATCGAGCCAAAGTTTGGAAGACATTTCCATTTATCTAGCTTGTAGTCAGTGGCTACTAGTTGAAGCCTTCGATGGCCAAATGAGCTTTGAGTTTGCAGCGTTTGCTTATTTTGGAGTTTATCAATTGAATTAGACTTGCTGCTCATGTTAGTTTGGCTGCCACCTCATTTACACTTGTCTAAGGCCAAGAGGTGTCATGTGCTCATTAGCTAATGTCTAATATGTTTGTACTCTTCATAGGCCAACTTGCTCTAAAGTTTGAACCATTTTTAGCCAATGACTTTGACAAAGAGAATGTCATATATAACTCTTTCACTTTTTATATGCAACAACTTATGACTTTGAATGAAAAACTGAGCTCAAAACTCAACTCTCTCAAATTCCTATTGGTTGTATCTTTGGTTGGCTAATTGACTGATGATACTCTAGGTCATTTCAACTTCATTTAGGCAGTGTTTCTATATCCAAAATGCTCTAAAGTGATTGACGTAAGTGTTGAAAGGGGTGGTGTCTCATCACTTAATTATCCAATTCGTTGCTTGCAATTGAGTTCCCTGTGATCCGTGTATGTGTGTGAGCTTGTTCCTGTCTTCCCCTACGATCATCTCAACCATGTCAGGAGTGTAGCGCCACTTCCAACTTCCCTATGAAGCATGAATTTGGGGCTTGAGGTGGAAACAAGAAAAATGATATTGAACGAAGTCAATGGATTTATGACCGAATGTAGCACTTAGTTGGAAAGGGTGAAGATCAACTTCACATCCCTCTTTATTGCGGAAAATCAAGAAGCATATAAATAAGTGATTTTTCAAACTAAAAGACATGATTGAAGGGAAGTTTATCCGTCAAGTTGGCCTAAGCTTAAGTGACGTCACTGGAGGGAAGAATCTCCTTCACGAAAGGGGACCACTTCAAGGTACAATAGCAGGGGGGAGAAGGGCAAAAATTGTAAGTTCTTGTGTTGTTGCGTTTACAACTGAAGTCAGGCACACAAGTGGATAGGGAGACAGAAAGACAGGAGGCCACGGAAATGTGCGAGTGTACAGGCAATGGTAATTGGTAAAGGACCGACTTTCAATAATATCGCTCACACCCCACATGCCCCAACTACAATACGATCTTTTTGAATGCTAAATAATAATAATAATAATAATAATAATAATAATTATAGTAAACAAAATAAAATAGAATGCGAAGATTGAAACTAGAATGCCGATATTAGCATTTACAATACGAATAAAGAATCAGTCTCAGTCGTAAGTATAACCCTTAACAATCTGATTCATAAATGAAAAAGAATACTTTCAGGCTTCCCTAATGCAAAATTGTACAATGCTTACCAATCCATTTCGGCTTATATCACCAATATGTATGGGGGGCCCGGGGGGGGGGGGGGGGAATCAAATGTACCTACAGGATTCACAGAAAGAACAATTTCCTTATGACTTAACTTTGTTTTTTAGATCGTTTGAAACCTTTCATAAGTTCCACCAAGGAAGGTAGAGGCTGAGGCACAGGTGCATTCATAGACCGGTACAACTTCCTCAGATTCTCATTAAACCCATTTGTTGGTGTGTTAGATGAATACGAAACAGATTTACAAACTACAGAATGCTTTGCCCTCAAGTTTTCATATTCTGTTCCAGCCGCATCAATATCAGTTTCACCCTCGGAAGGTTTCTCCCCTTCATTTTCTACATTTTCAGAGTGTGTGAACATTTTTTCTGGCCCATTTGCAAACCCATGTCGAGGGCTGTCATAAACAGGTGTGGTTCTGATATCTTCAACCAAAATGCTTTTGCAGGATCCATGAGTGGCGGTTGCCATCGCTGAGATACAAAAATCATAACCAAGTCTTGCTTGTCCAAACAATGTTACTGCTGGCTTCTTTCTCAAAGGAGATGAGCTCAAGAGAACCCTCTTGTTAGACAGTATCCCTGGCTGTTGCAACTCGAATTCTTGAGAAACTGCATCTGCTGTCTCCACCATAGAAAAACATTGGCTGCTTTCTGTAAATACATCTGCTTTTGGAGACGTTTTCCCACCAATGTCTAGAAGCTTCCAGAAAAGGGTCTCAGAAGCATGGGTGTCAAAGCAGTGTTTTTTAACATACTCCAGCTCCATTGCTCGGCACTCGGGTGTTGATGAAACAACCCACTTAGGAGCAAGAAGTTCCAAAGCCCACTCCAATTCTTGCCTGGAGGAATGCATGGAGTAGCAGACATGCCAGACGCCAAATTGGTCTTTCACAGGTACGTTTGACCTTTCTAAAATTTTTCTTTCCATCACTGTCAGCTCCGTTTCCTCACAAGCATACCATTGTGCTGACGGTCTTATTATGAGAGGCTCAGGCTCCATTTTCTCATGGGCTTCTGAGAGTTTCCTTCTTGCCCTTTCATACAATTTTGGAAAACCTTCAAATAAATGGAAACGTGAAGAAGGATCGTCAGAGAGGAGTTCTGGAGCTACGAGTTCCAGAACCTTGTAAAATTCTGAATGATTGTCGTTGTCAACAAATATCTTGGACCCAAATGTCTTGAAAACATGAACTAGTATCTCCTCCTGCCCAAGGAGGTCACAAGTGAGGTATACCGTTTGTGCATCAGGATGTCTCCATATGCAATTGCTAACCTGTTCCATTTAAGGAAAGCAAAAATTAGGTAACCAACAGTTTCATCAAGTTGTTCTCAACAAGCGACAAGATCAATGTGTAGCCTACGCAAATGCAGAGTTCAACTTTTCTAGTGGGCACAAGTTTTTCATCACATATCCTCACACATGTATCCTCCTCCATCTGTTTTTTAGCTTACGTGTTGCCCAACCAAATCCTTCATCTCTACTGAGTATTACTTTTTCACTTCGTAGTTCATACCAAAGCAAAATTAACATACTGTGTGAAAAGCATAGCTTATATCTAACTAGTTGAGCAAGGATCTACAAAATCCATTGTAGCAAAGATTCTCAATAACAATGATGAACTAACCATAATGCCAAAAGTAATTATATCTTTGACAAAGTAAGTATCGACGATCCAAAAAGATATCATTGGGCATCCTACAATAGAAAAAACAGCTACTCAGGAAACTAGAAAAATCACGCTCACCTATGTCAATCTAACAAGACAAGGTCCCTTGTCAACTATATATTACAGTTTTTTTGAAGTTGCTTCGAAATCTAGACTCACAAAACACTTTAAATTACCTCATCGAGTGACAAACAAAAGGAACATCAGTGCACACATAGCGTACATAAAATTCAGCCCACTAACTCTGAAACAAGGACCTATAGATGAATGAGATTTGAGCAGACATACCTGCTGAATTGCTGAGTGCTTGCTCGGGATTTTCATCAGGCTTTTGCCAAATGTGCAGTCTAGGAAAATAAAATCGAGCTGACAGCTAGGCTTCTTGCCTAACCCAGATAGGTACTTCTCCGGTAAGTTCTGCAGACATTCAGGGGTGAGTCTGCAATCCCCCGTGTGAAGAATATTGCCGAAACTCCCTTCAAACAAAAACATCACAGCTCCTGAAGTTCAAAATTCCAAGCCAATGAAGGCATATCTGTCAATAAAGCCTTTCCAGATTATATATGGATCATTTGCTAAAATATGTACCAACAATTTTTTTTTAAAAGAAAAAAGGAACTAGCGGAGACAGGTCATAGATTGAAGAACACCATCCACGAAAGAACGCCTTAGAAATACATAATATAATAGAATATGAAAAACAAAAGAACAGAAGGATATTGTTATTGTCTATGAACAAAAGAACAAAACTTTTATTTAAAAGAGAGAGACCGGCAATAGACTATGCAATACAAACTGCAATAGGATATGAAAAAAAACTAGTGGAGGCTATTGATAATACAGCAGCAAGAGAATGTAGGAAACCATTTAACATTACCTTTTTTATTTTCACTTCTAAGTTAATTAGACTTATCACCTATCCACTTCCAGGAAACACACAAGGTCATTATTAAACAATTTTCATCATTTGATTATAGCAGACAAAAAATTTAAGTATCAAAAGCTCATTCTTTTGATATCGCAAAGATTACCAATGCCCTTAAAAATTTAAATATGAGGTCACCATGGAACGAATTCCACAGGCCAGGCTGCACAAATCTGAAGACGCTCCCCCTCCCCCCCCCCCCCCCCCAAGAAAAAACAAGACCAAAAAAAAAACCCACACACACACTGGCTGCCAAGGTTTCGCTTCAATTATCAGTTAACATAAAAAAAAGAGTTTCAAAAGTAATACTCTTTTCCCTACCATATGCATAAATAAAAATATTATTGGAATAATTATCACATTGCCCAGAGATATATTGTTTTAGTAATCATATTGTTGAGATACATATTACTACCCTGTTTGATGAGGAAAAATGGAATTGAATGGAATTAAACAATGATCCCTGAGGGATGAAGAGTAAAATCTGAATCCTAAACTCATGTGTTTGAAGAAAAAAAGAATGGAATCAAGTTCCAATCCTTATTGTTTGGCTGTAGATTATGGAATAGAATCAAATCAATTTTATTTTTAAAAAAATAATAGTGATTAATAATGATTAATAATTATTATTATTAATAATATTATTATTAATTAATAATAATAACATTATTATTAATACAACAACAAGAAGTTCCATCCCCTTAAGGTGCTCACTAAACACAAAATAGTGGAACTTGACACCTAAGGATTCAAGTTCCACTCCATTTTATCTCACCAAACAGCTCCTGCATAAATATCATTCCCAGAAGTAAAATTCTCATTTTTCAACATGTCTCGAAGCTCCCAATAGAAATAAAACATAAAACAAAAAGTAAAAAATTTCTATAAATCAAAATTTTATTGATTCCAAAAGGATCTTAATTCTTAAAGTCTTAGAATAAAAAGCTCAAAATGCACAACAGCCAAAAGGGTCTTGAGCCCGCCCTCGACACGAAGACGCAAGCTTTTCGGACATGAGATGCACTTTTATTCAAAAATAACTTGAAAATTATTTCCAAACCATATTTTTTGATTAAACAAAAGTTAGAAATGGCATAAATTAAGTGATTTACCTTCATTATAGCTAAAAAAACATTGGAAATAGTTTTGATACGATATAACATCATGATATATTTTTCCCAGTTAAGTGATATGGTTGCATAAAAAAAGTAATCAGATATTAGTATAACATCTAAAATGCTGCAAAATTGTCTAGAATATGATAAAACAATTACGTAAATCGCTTGACACATAGTCAGAATGATTAGAATAAGAAACATTATCGAAATTTCATGAATATACACAATTGCACTGTAGCTACAAAAATATCCTGCTCTCACAGTGACATTAAAAAAAAAAAACAGAGAGAAACAGAACAGACAGAAGAACTAACCCCTTAAAAGGGGTTAGTTCTTCTGTCTAGGAGCAAAAGATGCAGATATAAGAAAAAGAAAAAAGAAGAGGAGGAGATGAAGACAAAACCCTAGAGGCCAGAACATCAATAGCACCAGCCGACGGCCGGACGGAACCCACCGGCCCAGTCGCGGTTTCTGGTTGACCAAACCCCCCCCCCCCCTCCAGCAAAAAAATCCATCAATTGACCCTTGAATTATCATATCTATGGCTTTCGCATAAAATCCTAGATCTGAAAATTACACTAATTAATCAATTTTGAGGGAGATTCAACGCAAGATTCATGTAGAAATGATCCTTTCTTAAGCTAATACACAGGCAATTGTAATCACTTCAATGAATTCTTCTAAGATTCTATGGAACAAAATAAGCAACCGAGGTGTTCCTTCGGGGAGCACTTAGGCATGCACTGTAGCAGGCTTTTGGAATGGGCGTCGCTTACCCCTCTGCTAGGCGCAACACTCCTCGCCTCGCACCTGCTTACACCCAGGCACACTTTTTTAAACTTCGCTCAAAGCTTCTCATTCAGCATCACATCTTCACTTTGTGCAGAGATGAAAAAACCAATTTTACATAACCTTTTCGGCTTGAATGAACACACACAAAAACGATATGCCTCTTTAAATCCTCTGCTTCCGTACTTTGGAGTAGCAGGTAGCCATGTGGTATTAATCTCCGGTTTAATAGGACCAGTCTCACAGTAAGTCTCACAGTAATTCAAGCGTAAGACGGCTACAATTAAAACCCCTACCCCTATGGCATTTAAACCCCCCACCCCTATAGCCTATTCAACACCTCGCCTAGAGGAATGATATGGATTATTTTGTCATTAAGAATCAGGGTGCCTAACCTTGGAATTATCAAATCTTATGACACGGATATGAGCTTTTAATGCTAACAAATACTTCAATCAGAAACTCGCCCTGTAAAGTATGGACAATAATATGTTGTGCTCAAACATGTAATTACAATGGTTAGAAGCACTATCAGCTTCGCTACATGGTAGAGGACTTATATCAAGGTACGGGCTTAGCATTTAGCCACTTCGACAATGACAAAGGTTGTTGGGTAAGGTGTTGATCTACCTATTAGAGGAGGCTTACTTCTTGGCAACCATTTAACAAACAAGCAGAATAATCATATTATTAGGCCACCAATTTGAAGACATGACCTACAATTCACGTGTCGCATCCCTTTATTTTTAGCATTTTGTACTTGAGCAATTACCAAGTTCCAAGGTTTGAATGAAAGAATCCCTTCCAATAATAGAGGAAGTTCATCTCTGGCAATGGTGTGGGCTGCAAAATAAGGAGCACAAGCACTGTGAAGACGCCATTACATCACATGACCTCTGCACTAGCAATAGAACCATCTTAATTCCAAATTTCAAGTCAGTTTCCAATCTACCAAACACCAACTCTGTCATCAAAATCAATGCCACCTCATCTCAAGACCCTGTTGCTTCCCATGCAATCAAAGCCAGCAAACTGTGTACAGCTTTAGCATCACCCATCCAACAACCATCAGGTGGCTTCATAGACCACCTGACGCTGCCACCACCTGAACCATTCAGCATCACAGCTATCTGAATGATCACACTGCATACTTGTTACTTCCCTATATAAAGAGAAAGGAGGGGGCATGAAGGAACACACAGCAGAGACCAGATGAACCACTGGATGCCTTGCTCTCTACAAGCTACTGTATCAGATTCATTGTTGCTTTTAAGATCCGCAACCGCAGAATATATATATATATATATATATATATATATATATATATATATATATATATATATATATATATATATATATATATATATATATATATATATATATATATATATATCATATCACGTGCATCAGAAAGAGGCAAGAGATGAGGCAATCCAGTTTCAATCAGCAACTTCTTATATCTCTGCTATGGTTTCTTGGCTAAAAAGTTAACGATGAAGAAGAAGATACAAAGAGCCCTTTGAGATCATCCTTCATGGTCCAGAGCTTTAATGAGTTCCAATATGCAAGTATACAACATCAACTAGTTCCTCTTTCTCAATCCGAGAAGTGCTTGGTTGGAACTAGATTGGAACGCCAATTGGCCCTAGATTCAGGGGTTCTCACTATAGCCGAGAGTGAGGGAAAGATCTTTATATCTATGCTGACAATATCATTTTATCAGGAGACTGCTTAAGCTACTAGCCCAAAATGTCATCCCGAAAGACACAACCTCACGAAATTGCATTTAATACATAAAAAGTCGAAGTTTAAAATCAAACCATCTCAAAAGACACTACTTTTCAATGACCACGCCTGCCTCATGTCTTCCCATAGAGAAAAGTCTAATTTTTGAATAAAAGAACACAGACAAATACTAAAGATGTGATGCAGCACTTGTTATCAACATCAGTCAAGATTACACATTCCCCTTATTGAACTACAGCTGTTTGCTTTAGCATACTCCCTCCTTCCCATCACAGTTGTCAAATTTTGGAAAACTAAAAAAAAAATAAAGGAACATCATTTATTACTCAAAAGTCAAAACTTTCAAATGAAATTTCATTTTCTTTACAACAAAGAAATTTTGACAATATTTTTGGGACATTCATAAAGGAAAGTTTTGATAACTTTGACAGGATAGAGGGAGTAATAAATTATGAAAATGACGAAGTATGTGTAATTTTTACAAAGCAAAGTTAGCACAAGTCATAGAAACAGTTTCTCAAGGGCCAAGGTAAACCATCCACATAAACAACAAAACCCATCCACCTCCATCAATGGTTGAGATTATCCAAATGGTTCCCAATTTCAGCATAGCTTTTATAGGCAACAAAATCAAATTTGAATACCCGACCCTGTAAGGTTTTGGAAGGTCAATATATATAACATCTTATCCTGACAGAAACTGTCGGAGAAACTATTTCCGGAAAACACACAACATATGAGACAATTTGGATACATAGTACTGAAAAATTCAAGATGTGAAATCGATAAGACCATGTACCTTTCAAACAAACCACGAAATATCCAACCCATAAGAGAGAAACAAAAACGAAAGATATCAGCAAATTCAGCACAATTAAGGAAGGTGGCAAAGAATTGTTTACCAGGGCAATGATTGGCATCAAATGCAGTAACCAAAAAAGACCCATCCGGGTCATCGATCGTGAGGGACTGACCCACTTCAATGCCCACAAACAGCGACTCATCTAGCTGCAAAGAAGTACCAACAAAAATCAAATTAGACAGAGAACAAAACCCTCAAAAAACAAAAACATTGTTGCAGAGATTAATTCGGGAAAAACCTGAGGGAAGTAACGGAGAACAAGGGATTTTGTGAGAAGGGTCGAATAAGTGGGAAAAGAAGAATGAGAAATGATGCCAGAGCAGTGATCCTTGTGAGCATGAGTGAGAAAATGGTGCCTTCTCATTTTCGAAGTGGGACTCCACGTGTCCACCGAGAAAGGCAATCCTCTCGGCATTTCGATAGGCATCTTGTAATGTTCTTCTGATGATCTGATTCCCCTCTCTCTCTCTCTCTCTCTCGAGATCTCTCTCGAATGGAATCGAATCGAACGAATGGTAAGAAACTATTGAGGGAAGGAGGAAAAAAACTGAGTCTAGGAAGGTTGAAGTTTCCCCTTCAAGGATTCCAGAAGTAGGCCTCTCGCAGAAGGAGTACGATTGTGAGAGGGAAATTCAAACGTGACCCTGGAAATTTTGAAGATTAGATGAGCGGTGGGTCATTAAATCTTTGTGCGTTTTTTTGGAGAATCGTTAATGAGTTTCAAGTAAAGTATAGAACGATACAATTATTAGCTCATGAGGTAATTTTTTTGCAATTTGTATACAAAAAAAGAGTCACATCTCAAATAATTATTATCAATTTCTAGCAAGTTTGGATTGAGGACACTTCTAATGTCCGTATAACATAAGTATGATGCATCCTCTTGAGAGAATGATATTAGAAATACCTAACTCACCACTAGTACCTAAATTAACAGGTTTGTCTGTCGCTGAGTTAGACACTCGGGTATAGTGGGAAATCTTGACTCCCTACCCTCCATGCTGAAAAAGGGCCTTGCACCCCTTGATTGGCGGTTCATGTTGTAGGCGGCTTGTTGTGCTATCCCTCAGCATACCCACAACTTTCAAGGAGTCAAGCTAGCGACACCTCAATTTCATCTATTGAGCTATCTTCATACCATCCACATTGCTTCTAGTTTTGCCTTGAGTGTCGTACAAAGACCAAGTTCTTCATGAACCAATTTAGCCACTCTGCTCTCTCTCCCCTGAGGACGCCATCACCTGCGGCTTTTCCCTCCTTGGCTTCTCCTAATGACAATAAATTGTCTTTGTCACATGGCTTCTTTTCCTTGATGCACCCAAAATAAAGCACAAAGCCCTATCACCGACAAGCTTATGATTCCTAATGCAGAACATGCTAATACAAAAAGGCGAATACAACCAGAAAAATGCCCTCCCTTGTGACAAACAGATGGAGTAGGACTTAATAGAAAAAACGATCAGAAGATAAGAACACTAATGAAAAAGTGAATAAAAGAAAATTCAAATAAATGTCATCAAAATAACTATAGTTATCTTTGAATTAACAAAACAAATTTAAACCCAAATGAAGGAAATTGAAAACTTAAAGGACTAAGTTAAAGTCAGTACGAAATTCAAAATGATTCCATTAAACCTCATGTCCTATGCTCACTCTCATGGATGACACTACCATCTATATCCAGTAAGTAATACTTTCAATTCTTGATTTATCTCAGGCCCCAGTGACCTAGGTTTAGTTATCACATGTAAACCTAGGCTTTGATGCCAAATTGTACCACTCTAGATTTTCTAATTATTTATTTTAGTGTCTTAATTCTAGAGTTATCACACAACAGGTAGTTACAGGGTGTTACCACTGTTTCGCTAAGGAGAACGTGAGGTGGACATAATCATAAGAATAAACAACTAAATTTAGTACATAAAACATTGCTAATTTTTATTAAACATGAACATAGTTCAAGACAACTAATTCAAAGTCAATTATTCATATGAAACTTACAACTGAAACTATCAAACTATTTTCTAGATGCAAACTTATATGTTGACTAAGGATTCGTGCCATTGTTATCCCGAGAATCATCCCCTAAAAGCAAAACATTTTTAAAAAAAGTAGCGAATACTCAGTAACGGAAACTAAGGAAAATTCGGAAACCCACTTCAGAAAATCAATTGGAAACATTTATGCCAAAGGGGAAACTATTTTATAAACCAAACTTTTCAAAATAAAAGCATCTTTCCAAACTTAATTATTTTCCCAAGGTAAAAATAAGATCATTTTGCCAAACAGGATAATCAAATGCCCCAAAATAACACAGAAGGTAATCAATTCCAAATCACGCTTTTAGTTCAGACAATTCAAAAAAAGGATGCTTGATCAAATACTTAGAAAAACATAAGAAATAATTAGTTCAGAAACTAGACCTTCTGCTCAAGCAGTTCTGATTTGATGGCATGCATGAACATTAGGAACTCGGGAAAACATCCAATAACAGGAATTCAATTATCTTTGCAACATTATCTATCACTAGCTGTAAACAGTAGATAACGCGCATCTAAATCAAAATATCAGGATATACTTGAGTTCACGGGCACAACCGACCAACAGGATAACATTATGCCATCAATCACAACGCAACGGGAATTTTTTTTGAAGAATTTCACTTTGGAAACTTTTAAGTAAAAAGTATTTTTCATAAAATTTTCTAAACAACGAAATCAGTGTACCCCATTACCAAACAACGTAGTTTCAGGTAAAACAGTTAATTCAAAATTCTTAAGTACTTAAAAACACGCTTAGCCGTTCCAATATAGTCCAATAACATAAAAGATTAGGCAAATCACATACAACAGGAAAATTTACCAATCAGTGAAAATTACTTTAAAGGTTCCGTAGTTTATGTTACCTCTTCAATTAGATTGCTTAAGTTGAGCTCAACCAAACAGCAAAGTTTTAACTACAATCAGTATGAAGCATTTCAACGTTACCCCGAATAATTAATTGGTACTCTAACCTTACGTGCATGCCCTACTCACGCAAAACACCCACCATCACCTATTTTATATTTTCCATATTGTCATTCCCATGATTAGGCTTTGAAGGATAGCTTTAAAAAAATTGAGGTTCAAGACCCAATTCCAAAAACCTCAGGAAAGGAACTACAAGTCCTATCACTAGACAATTGTTTAGATTCCTATAGTAATAGGTCCAAAATAAGCATAGAGTTATACAGGTGCAAATAGGATTAATTTTGCACAGTCTTAAAAAAGGGGTCATATCTTTTGATTTACGCATTGAAATCATGAGATTCAAAATTTGGGGAACTATAGAAACCTAGGGGTAGCACGCATCCAAAAATCTTACTAAGTGTTAGAGCTTTATTTTCATATTTATTCTATCCTTATTTACTTAGACATTTTCATTATTTGTAGCATATAGTTGCATATTTGGTTGCATTTGCATGTTTAGGGAAAAATAATGATAAAAATGAAAACATGAGCTATTGGATTTAATTTAAGTTGTAATTATAATTATGGACTAAAATATTAATATTGGGTCAATTTTTAATGTGATATTAATGTGCTACTTACTACATTTTTCTTCCTTATTTTTTAGGTTAAATGGATCAAGGGAAGATTATTAAGAACGCCTCATTCCAAAGCAATGAACAACTCGGGCAAGTTGTAGAAAAAAGATGAAGTAATGTCGAAAATGGAGATTGGCCAAGAGGATTTAAACCCAGGCCCTTTTATCATTAACCCACAAAAAAAAAATAAAAAAATAAAAAATTTAAAACCTCAACTATGACCCATCTTAACCCACCTCCCTTGATTTTCTCCTTCTTCTTCTCCACACCCAACACACAGCTACAAAAACTCACGCCTCACCTTCATCTCCTCCCCAACTCGCGCATCACCACATCATCACAACAATCCACGGTGAGCAGCTCCATCATCCCCATTATAAAAACAGCAGCACCATCATCAGAAACGATCATCGAAAAGCACCATCATCAGAAACGATCATCATGGAAAAACACCATCATCGTCATATTCATCATCACCATCTCGTGGCGGAACTTCCATCATCATCATCATATATATCATCTTAACCATCATCAGAACCCATCGAAACCATCAGCAGAATCATCCTCATCATAAATCATCATTTTGGTGTTGGTCTGTTTCATTCGTTTCACTCTGCTCGTATTTTTTTCATTTTGGTGGTATGTATTAAAGACATCTATTTTAGTATTACTATGTTTGGTTAGTTTAGTATTTTGCTTGACCTAATATTATAGTTTACCATGTGAAGTTATTCTTTTTGAAATAAGTTTTGTGTGCTTAAATTTTATATTATGTTTATGTGAATAATCTAACTTGATTTAAAATAATTGTTTAATATTGACTGTTAAATTATTTTTGTTTAGCCACCTAAATAATTCTAACATTTAAGTAGTATTAACTAGTAACAACTTTTGACTATTAAGGTTAAAAGAATCAACTTAGGTCTAAATTACATGAATCTGCTGTAGAGGATTTAATGGTTTAAGTTAGATGAAATTTTCCTAAATCCTAATGCATTGAGTCTTTAATTTGTTATGCTATAGAGTAATAAGTTAAATGACTTAATAGAATTCTTCCTTAGACGTTCTAGAGTGTATTAAATGGTAAGAGAAAATAGGAATTACGGATGTTCTTAACCTACAGTTTAACTATTCAGTAAATATAATATGTGTGCCAATGATTAAATAATGGAACATGATGAAATATATATGTTTTGGTTAAGCAATTTTCTTATTGGGTGAGATTTGTCTTCTTTTATTCTGTGAAATTAGTTTATAATTTTGGTGTTCATTAAGTTAATTGACTAATTTGATATTATTATACTTTATCCAATTGCCCCCTAGGTTAAGTTTTCGTGATTGTTTTAGTAATAGAGTTGTAGCAGTCTTTAGTTTAGATTTTTTTTATATTCTGTTTATTTTATTTGCAATAGATTTCTGTGTCTTATTTTTATTGTTCTATTTAGTTAAAAAATTTAGTTTTAATCCATTCTTTTTACTGTAGTTAATTACCATTTTAGGGAGTCACCAAAATTTTTAGAGAATTTATTGAATCTGTTTCGAGTTTGTTGTATTTTTTTTTCCCGTTTTCAGTCCAAAATTGTTTTCGGGTGAAATATTTGGTAAAACAAAATATAAAATTTTAGAATCAGATTTGATATATTTTTACACATTCTACATTAAATTTTTAGAATTTAATTCGTATGTTAGGTGTGTTAATAATTTGAATTTTTGAGTCAGTAATTTGGTATTTTGTGTCTTTTCAATTTGAGTTCATTGCTTTGTAGCTTAAATCTATTTCCTCGTGGGATCGACTATACTTGCTCTATCTATAGTCCTTAACATATAATTACAAGGGTATTTAGGTTATTTAATTTGTAGGCACTGCAACACGCCTCACAGATTTTGGCGCCGTTGCAGGGAAAATTATTTTTTTTCACTAAGTCTTGAATTTATTCTCATAATTTATTTATTTATTTATTTATATTATTGTTTACCTTTGTTTTGAACGTTTAAAGAAAGTAAACATTTCAATTGATTCTTTATACTTATTTAATTATTTCTTTTCAGGTTTACGAATGTTGGCAAGAGAATAAAACGTATCAACTCCTACGTTGAATTCTTGAACAACGCCACCGTAAAACAGCTACTTGATATCTTTGTGAATGACGAAGAAGACAAAGAAGAATCACTTGTGGCGACAAGGACTTTGAAGGAGTTAGTTGTGCCAGATGTCACGCAACAACCGCTTGGCATTGTTTTTTCAAAATTGGAGAAACTGTTGAAGTTGAATTCAGATTTTCTCAATCTATTACCTAAGTTTAATGGTTTGTCTGGTGAAGATCCTCATATGCATTTGAAAGATTTTTAGTTGTTTGTTCTACTATGAGACCCGATGGGGTTGATGAGGATCAGGTTAAGCTTCGTGCTTTTCCTTTTTCACTGCATAACTTGGCGAAGGATTGGTTATATAACCTTCCTCCTGGATCTATTACTACTTGGACTCAATTGCAAAAATCTTTTCTTGAGAAAATTTTCCCTGCTAGTAGAATTTGTGCTATTAGAAAACAAATTTGTGGAATTAGGCGAAACTTGAATGAGTTATTGTATGAATACCGGGAAAGGTTTAAAAGATTTTGTAGTAGTTGTCCCCAACATCAGATTAATGATCAACTGCTGATTCAATACTTTTATGAAGGACTCTTGCCAAATGATGGGGGAATGATAGATGCTGCTAGTGGAGGAGCCTTAGTTGACAAAATACCTACCCAAGCTATGACTTTGATCTCTAACATGGCACAAAACTCACAACAGTTTAATACTAGATCTGACTTGATAACTGGTAGGGTTAATGAGGTTGATATTATTCAACACCAGTTAGCAGCTTTGACCTCTAAGTTAGATAAGTTGATGAGCAGAGGACCTAGTACTAGGGTAGTATGTGGAATATGCTATATAGAAGGTCACCCTACTAATGTTTGTCCAACATTATAAGAGGGGACTGTTAATGCTATGTTTCCTAACCATCAACCCAAGCAGTATGACCCACACTCCAACACTTACAATAAGGGTTCGAGAGATTACCCTAATCTTAGGTGCAGACCACCTAGTCCACCTAGTTTTACTTGACCTCAACCTTCAGTTAACTAAACTGATAAGACCTCCCTTTTGTTAGAACAGTTAATGAAAAAGTTGGACCAAGGTAAGTAAGATATAGAGGCTAGATTTAATTCAATGGAAACTGTCCTTAAACAAATAAGCCAAATCCAATCCGCCTTAGGAACCTTAGTTAGTAACATGCAGTCTCAGAGTAGTAATAGGCTGCCTACCCAACCCTTTACAAATCCTGAGGGTAATGTTAGTCTCATAACTTTAAGGAGTGAAAAGGAACTAGGAGAGCCCCATATGTCTAAGAAAGAGGTTGAGAGTGACAAAGAGGTGAGTGAGAAAACTAAGACCAAGGAACAAGATGACGGTGAGGAAAATAAGGGGGAAGAACAAAAGAGTAGGAAACATCAAGAGATAACTCTAGAGGACTTTAACAAATTAGATTTTTCAAAGTTCACAAAAATCTCAAGTAACTATTCTACGATGGCATTGTTCAAGAATTCAACGTAGGAGTTGATACATTTTATTCTCTCGTCAACATTCATAAACCTGAAAAGAAATAATTAAATAAGTATAAAGAATCAATTGAAATGTTTACTTTCTTTAAAAATTCGAAACAAAGGTAAGCAATAATATAAATAAATAAATAAATAAATAAATAAATAAATAAATTATGAGAATAAATTCAAGACTTAGTAAGAAAAATAATTTCCCCGACAACGGCGCCAAAATTTGTAATTAACCACCAGTAAAAAGAATGGATTAAAACTAAATTTTTTAACTAAATAAAACAATAAAAATAAGACACAAAAATCTATTGAAAATAAAATAAACAGAATATAAAAAAAAATCTAAACTAAAGACTACTATGACTCTATTACTCAAACAATCATGAAAACTTAACCTGGGGGAGGGGTAATTGGATAAAATATAATAATATTAAATTAATCAATTAACTTAATGAATACCAAAATTATAGACTAATTTCGCAGAATAAAAGAAGACAAATCTCACCCAATGAGAAAATTGCTTAACCAAAATATATATATTTTACCATGTTATGTTATTTAATCATTGATGCACATATTATATTTACTGAATAGTTAACTGTAGGTTAAGAACATCCATGACCCGTATTATCTCTTACTGTTTAATACATCCTAGAACGTCTAAGGATGAATTCTATTAAGTTATTTAACTTATTACTCTACAACATAACAAATTAAAGACTCAATGTATTAGGATTTAGGAACACTTCATCTAACCTAAACCATTAAATCCTCCACAGCATATTCATGTAATTTAGATCTAAGTTGATTCTTTTAACCTTAATAGTCAAAAGTTGTTACTAGTTAATACTATTTAAATGTTAGAATTATTTAGGTGGCCAAACAAAAATAATTCAACATTCAACATTAAACAACTATTCCAAATCAACTTAGATTATTCACATAAGCATAATATAAAATTTAAGCACACAAAACTTATCTCAAAAAGAATAACTTCACATGGTAAACTATAATATTAGGTCAAACAAATACAAAAACAGATCTCTTTAATACATAACACCAAAATGAAAAAAAGATGAACAGAGTGAAACGAACGAAACTGGCCAACACCAAAATGATGATTCATGATGAGGATGATTCTGCTGATGGTTGCGATGGGTACTGATGATGGTTGAGATGATATATATGACGGTAATGATGGAAGTTCCGCCGTGAGATGGTGATGATGAATATGATGATGATGGTGTTCTTTTGATGATGATCGTTCCTGATGATGGTGCTTTTCGATGATCATTTCTGATGATGGTGCGGCTTTTTTTTATAATGGGGATGATGGAGCTGCTCACCGTGGATTGCTGTGACGATGCGGTGATGCGCGAGTTGGGGAGGAGATGAAGGCAAGACGTGAGTTTTCATGGCTGTGCATTGGGTGTGGAGAAGAAAAAGGAGAAAATCAAGGGAGGTGGGTTAAGATGGGTCACGGCTGAGGTTTTGATTTTTTTTTAATTTTTTTTGTGGGTCAATAATAAAAGGGCTTGGGCTTAAATCCTCTTGGCTAATCTCCATTTTCAATATTACTTCATCTTTTTTTCCGCAACTTGCCCTAGTTATTCATTGCCTTAGAATGAGGCGTTCTTAATAATTCTTCGCTTAATCCATTTAACTTGAAAAATAAGGAAGAAAAATATAGTAAGTAGCACATTAATATCAAATTAAAAATTGACCCAATATTAACATTTTAGCCCATAATTATGATTACATCTTAAATCAAATCCAATAACTCATGTTTTCATTTTTATCATATTTTCCCTAAATATGCAAATGTAACCAAATATGAAACTATATGCTACAAATAATAAAAATGTCTAAGTAAAGAAGGATAGAATAAATATGAAAATAAAGCTCTAACAAATACAAAATTTGTAAGGTGTGTCGCAGTGCCTACAAATTAAATAACCTAAATACCCTCGTAATTATATGTTAAGGACTATAGATAGGGCAAGTAGGGTCGATCCCACGCGAAAATAGATTTAAGTTATAAAGTAATGAACTCAAATTGAAAAGACACAGAGCAGCAAATTACTGACTCAAAAATTAAATTTATTAGCACACCTAACATACAAATTAAATTCTGAAAATTTAATGTAGAGTGTGTAAAAATATATCAAATCTAATTCTAAAATTTTAGATTTTTTATACCAAATATTTCACTCGAAAATAATCTCTTAACTAAAAACGGAAGAAAAATCACAACAAACTCGGAATAGATTCAATAAATTCTCTTAAACTTTCCGTGACTCCCTAAAATTATAATTAAGCACCAGTAAAAAGAATGGATTAAAACTAAATTTTTTAACTAAATAAAACAATAACAATAAGACAAAAAAATCTGTTTAAAATAAAACAAGCAGAATATAAAAAAAATCTAAACTAAAGATTACTACGACTCTATTACTCAAACAATCACGAAAACTTAACCTGGTGGGTAATTGGATAAAATATAATAATATCAAATTAATCAATTAACTCAATGGACACCAAAATTATAAACTAATTTCACGGAATAAAAGAAGACAAATCTCACCCAATGAGAAAATTGCTTACCGAAAACATATATATTTTACCATGTTCCATTATTTAATCATTGATACATATATTATATTTACTGAATAGTTAAATTGTAGGTTAAGAACGTCCATAATCCATATTTTCTCTTACTGTTTAATACACCCTAGAACGTCTAAGAATGAATTCTATTAAGTCATTTAACTTATTACTCTACAGCATAACAAATTAAAGGCTCAATGCATTAGGATTTAGAAAAACTTCAACTAACATAAACCATTAAATCCTCTACAGCATATTCATGTAATTCAGACCTGGGTTGATTCTTTTAACCTTAATAGTCAAAAGTTGTTACTAGTTAATACTATTTGAATATTAGAATTATTGAGGTGGCCAAACAAAAATAATTCAACATTCAACATTAAACAATTATTCCAAATCAACTTAAATTATTCACATAAACATAATATAAAACAAAACTTATCTCAAAAAGAGAAACTTCACATGGTAAACTACAATACTAGGTCAAGCAAAATACTAAACTAACCTAACATAGTAATACTAAAACAGATGTTTTTAATACATAATGCCGAAATGAAAAAAAGAAGAAAAGAGTGAAATGAACGAAACGGACCAACACCAAAATGATGATTTATGACGAGGATGATTTTGCTAATGGTTTCGATGGGTTCTGATGATGGTTGGGATGATATATATGATGATGATGATGGAAGTTCCGCCGTGAGATGGTGATGATGAATATGACGATGATGGTGTTTTTCGCTGATGATCATTTCTGATGATGGTGCTTTTCGATGATCATTTTTGATGATGGTGCTGCATTTTCTATAATGAGGATGATTGAGCTGCTCGCCGTGGCTTGCTGTGATGATGTGGTGATGCACGAGTTGGGGAGGAGATGAAGGTGAGGTGTGAGTTTTCGTGGCTGTGCGTTGGGCGTGGAGAAGAAGAAGGAAAAAATCAAGGGAGGTGGGTTAAGATGGGTCACGACTGAGGTTTTGATTTTTTTTTTTTTTTGGGGGGTTAATGATAAAAGGGTTTGGGCTTAAATCCTCTTGGCCAATCTCTATTTTTGATATCACTTCATCTTTTTCCCGCAACTTGCCCGAGCTATTCATTGCCTTGGAATGAGGCGTTCTTAATAATTCTTCCTTTGATCCATTTAACCTGAAAAATAAGCAAGAAAAATATAGTAAGTTGCACATTAATATAAACTTAAAAACTGGCCCAATATTAATATTTTAGCCCATAATTATAATCACAACTTAAATTAAGTCCAATAACTCATGTTTTCATTTTTATCATTATTTTTTCCTAAATATGCAAATGCAACCAAATATGCAACAACATGCAAGAAATAATAAAAATGTCTAAGTAAATAAGGATAGAATAAATATGAAAATAAAGTTCTAACAAATACCCCACACTTAGACTTTTTTCGCCCTCGACAAATTTATTAACCTAAACTAAGACTAAAATAAAAATAAAATCACCCACTTTCGTAGGGATAACGATTGCACTGAGCACGTGCAACAAGTCCTTTAAACCTCCGGGTGGTCCACGGTAGGACGAGTATGGTTCTTGTAAGGGTTTCCAGTAAGGATACCCACAAAACCATGCAATGCAAAGTAAAAATCCTAATAAATGAAAAAAAAATGATTATGCTATACTACTATAAAAAAATTTATCAAATCAATTTAAAACCAAAATTTTCACTCACTTAACTCATATGCATACCCCTTATTCCCCTTTTTGGCATCATCATAAGAGAACAAAAAATGTTATAGATTGGCAACTCAGAGAGGACTTGACAAATTTAAGGATATTCACACCCAGTGCTATTTGGCATCAGGTACAAAGCAATCAAGTAGGTCCAATTAGACTTAGTAAGAATGTAATAATATGAGCCATCCAGAGCCTTTCTACCATTTAGACTTTTCACTTAGGTCCAACGTAGCTAATCACAAGAATACTATTAAAAAAAAAAAAAGTGAAACATGAGATATGGGCTTAGGCTTAAAAAGAAATGGCTTTGGGTTTATGTGTTTAGTCTTTTTTGTGGAAAGGTTAAAATACAAGAATAAGGGTTAGTACTCCTAATATAAATGTGGATACATATCATTGAAATTCTCACTAGCCGTAAAAATTTCCTACAAAAAATGATTGATGGAAATATATGACCCAAATAATATCCGACCGAAAATAATGTTTAGCAATAGATGCTTCAAAATTTGGGGAAAAAGGATACAAAGATATGCTTCATGGCTCTTTTTATAAATATTCTTCTTCTTTTTCCTTTTTCTTTCTTTTTTTTTTTCTTTTGGGTTTTTTTCGGTGTGTGAGGAGCCATACGCGAAAAGAATAAAGTCCCTATAACAACCCATTTCTCCCATTTAAAGCACTCACATGATATGCATCAAGTCAATGAGCCAGTGTCAAAATAATTGAATATAAAAGACATGATATTCAATAGGAAAAATGATAGGATAACGTAAGTTTAATAGGGAAAGCCAGGGGCATAAATATGTTGGGATCAAAATCTCATGCTAATCATTCATTACAGTATCAAGCAACCAGTTTCCGTCAGAATTTCAGTTATAGTCTATCAAGTTTAAAGTTAGAGGAAAATAAAGATCATATTATTACCCTAGTTGCAATGTTCCTCTTTCATACAAGGCTAGTTATCCATGCATTTTACCACACAAGAGTTGGGTTTAGACTCCTTACATTTGTGTTCCATCTTCTCTTTGTCGCGCAATCCTTAAATAAATGTCCTTTAATTTCAGATTCAGTTATTTGGTGAATTAAGAGTATGCACACAAAATAAATGGTGATTACCCTAGTTTTATTTTGATTTCATGCAAATTTTTTTAATTTAATTTTTATTATTGTTTAACTTTCCCAAAGGGAGAAGGAAAAAAAATTATGTATGTAAAATAAAACAAAAATAAATGCAATGAATGAGCTAACATTCTAGTGACATACAATATCTAAGGTAGTAAGGTTTCCCTCCCCCACACTTAAATTTTGCATAGTCCACAATGCAAAGAAAACCAAATAAAATAAATAAATAAATATGAAATGTGATGAAGTAAGTAAAAGAGAAACTCCCTAAAAAGTGACTTGGGTTGCCTCCTAAGCCGCATATTTGTTTCTTATCATTGGCTCGACCTCTTTTTGGGTCATGAATCTTCTAAATTAATATCATCAACTTTGCAAATAATTCCTTCATAAAAATGTTTCAACGTGTAATATCTTATTAGTATCAAGACTCCTAATTTCTACCACCTCATAAGGATGGACATGAGTGCCTTCAAAAGGGCCTAGCCATCTAGATCTAAGTCTCCTAGGAAATAGTTTCATTTTTGAATGAAATAACAAAACCTTTTCTCCTACTTGAAACTGTTTCCTAACCAACTTAGCATCATGAAATGCCTTAGACTTGCCCTTATAAATGACTGAATTGTCATAGGCTTCTAACCTTAGTTCCTCTAACTCTTGCAATTATAATTTTCTCTCCTTTCCTGCTTCCACATAATCCATATTACGCTTCTTTACAGCCCAAAAAGATTTATGTTCTACTTCTACAGGTAAGTGACATGCTTTTCCAAAGACTATCCTATATGGTGACATCTTAATTGGAGTTTTATATGCAGTCCTAATAGCAAAGTGCATCATCTAATCTATCACTCCAATCTTTCCTGTCAGGTCTAACAATTTTTTCTAGAACTCCTTTTATTTCTTTATTCATGCTTTCAGCTTGACCATTAGTTTGTGGATGATAGGCAGTCGAAACCTTATGCATAATATGAAACTTATCGAGTAGACCCTTCAAAGTTTTATCACGAAAGTGAGTTCCCTTATCACTAATGATGGCTTTAGGCATCCCATACCTATTCAAAATATTTTTCTTAACATGTTTAACCATAGTCTTAGCATCATCAGTTTTAGTTAGAATAGCCTCAATCCACTTAGATAAATAATCCACACAAACTAGAATATATTGGTTACCATAGGAGGGGGGAAATGGGCCTATAAAGTCAATGCCCCAAATATCAAAAATCTCACACACAAATATATTATATAAGGGCATTTGATTTCTATCACTTAAATTTCCAGTTCTTTGGCACATGTCACATCTTTTACAGAATTTAAAACAATCTTTGTGAATTGTGGGCCAGAAAAATCCACATTCTAAAACTTAATGTGCAGTGCGTTTAGGACCAAAGTGACCTCCTCCCTCTTGGGAGTGGCAAAACTCCAAAATAGATAAAATTTCAGAATCATCAACACATCTTCTTATTACTTGATCTCTACAGAAACGCCACAAATATGGTTCATCCCACACATAAAATCTAGCTTGTGATTTAATTCTATCTTTAGCATGCTTAGCCATATTAGTAGGAAAGGTTTTGGTAACTAAATAATTAACAATGTCCACATACTAAGGAAAAGCTTCAACAACAACATATAAATATTCCTCAGGAAAATAATCATTAGAATCCTTACTAATTTTTCCAGTTGGAATCCTGCTCAGATGGTCAGCTACATGGTGATCTAGGCCTTTCCTATCCTGAATTTCTAAATCAAACTCTTGCAAGAGTAAAATCCATTTAATTAGTCTAGGTTTAGCCTTTTTCTTTTTCATTAAATATTTTAAAGCAGCATGATCAGAATATACAGTGATCTTAGTACACAGGAGATAAGATCTAAATTTTTCCAATGCAAACACAATAGCATACAATTCTTTCTCAATAACAGTATAATTACATTGTGCAGCATCTAATGTCTTACTGGCATAACAAATCACATGAGATTCCCTCCCTTGTTTTTGCCCTAAAGCAGCCCCTACTTCTTTATCAGATGCATTACATAAAATTTCAAAAGGAAGGGCATAATTAGGTTCTTGAACAATAGGAGGCGAAATCAAACACTTTTTTAATTCATCAAAAGCATGCTTGCAGTCATAACAGAGAAGCAAAGCTCATAACGGAGAAGCAATCTTTGAGAAGTTCTTAATGAATCGTCTATAAAACCCTACATGTCCCAAAAATGATCTAATATCTTTTACACTAGATGGGTAAGGTAAAGACTGAATCACTTCTACCTTAACTTTATCAACTTTTAAACCTTTCTTTAAAATGATATGCCCTAGTACCACTCTATGATCAACCATAAAATGACATTTTTCCAAGTTCAAAATTAGATTTGTTTCAAAACAATACCTAAGAACTAATGTCAAATTATGCAAACTTTGGTCAAAAGAGTTGATATGCGTAGTAAAATAATCCATAAACACTTCTATAATCTTATCGATGAAATCAGAAAATATAGACATCATACAACATTGAAAAGTAGCAGGTGCATTGCAAAGGCCAAATGGCATGCGTTTAAATGCATAAGTACCAAAAGGGCAAGTGAAGGTGGTCTTATCCTGGTCCTCTGGAGCTATGGGTGCTTGTAAGTAACCCGAATACCCATCTAGAAAGCTATAGTAAGAATGATCTGCTACCCTTTCTAACATTTAATCCATCAAAGGTAAGGAAAAGTGGTCTTTCTTAGCTGCATTGTTTAACTTTCTATAATCAATGCATACCCTCCAACCTGACTGCACTCGTGTGTGTATGAGCTCTCCCTCTTTGTTGGTCACTACAATGATACCACCTTTCTTAGGGACTACATGTATGGGACTAACCTACTTAGAATCAGCAATGGGGTAAATCACCCCTGCTTCCAACCACTTTAAGATTTCCTTTTGTAGTACCTTTATCAAAAGAGGATTAAGATGACGTTGAGGATCTTTTTTAGGGGTTGCATTAGGTTATAAGGCAATTTTATGTGCACACAACGTTGGGCTAATCCTTTAATATCTGCTAAAGTCCATCCTATTGCACTCTTGTTATCTCTAAGAACTCTAATCAATTTTTCCTCTTGCAATTCAGTTAAAGAATTAGAGATAATCACAGGTAAAGTTTCATTATCACCCAAATATACATATTTTAAATTAGCAGGCAAAGGTTTCAATTCAGGGTTAACTATAGTATCTTGGGTTGACCTGGTGTTTTCCTATGCATCCAAGGCATTCACATTATGTACGTTAGTAAGAAATCGCATTGCATCAAATATAATAAACTTAATCACTTTTCCATCAAATTTCATGGTTAACTGCCCACTATGCACATTAATCTTTGTTCTAGAGGTTTTCAAAAATGGTCAGCCAAGTAGAATGGGTGGTTCATTCTCTCCCCCTCCCATGTCAAGTACATAGAAATCAGTAGGGAAGACAAGCTCATTAACCTGGATTAAAACATTTTCTAAGACACCATCAGGGTAAGCATTACTCCTATCAGCTAACTGAATCACCAGGCTAGTCTATTCTAACGATCCAAGATTAAGACAATCATAAACACATCTAGGCATAACATTGATAGAAGCTCCTAAGTCAAGCATACATCTATCAAAGCTACTATTACCTATTTTACAAGGTATAGAAAACATGCTAGGGTCTTTACACTAAGGAGATAACTTCTTTTGAAGCATAACAGATGCATTTTCCCCCACACTAATCTTTTCATTCCCTTTTAATTTTCTTTTATTGGTGCATAATTCTTTTAGAAACTTAGCATATCTAGGCACTTGTTTTATAGCATCTAAAAGAGGAATATTGATTTCTACCTTCCTAAACGTCTCTAAAATCTCATCATTAGCCGCATCACACTTAGGTTGGACATATGTATGTGGGAAGGGTGGTCTAGGGACATAGTGGAGGGAGTTTGTTGAAGTCCTCTAGAGTCATCTCTTGATGCTTCCTACTCTTTGGTTCTTCCCCCTTCTTTTCCTCACCCTCATCTTGTTCCTTCATCTTCGTTTTCTCATTCACCTCTTTGTCACTCTCAACCTCTTTCTTAGACATATGGGGCTCTCCTGGTTTCTTTTCAGTCCTTAAAGTTATGGCACTAACATTATCCTTAGGATTTGTAAAGGGTTGGGCAAGCAATCTATTACTACTCTGAGACTGCATGTTACTGACTAAGGTTCCTAAGGCGGATTGGGTATGACTCATTTGCTTAGGGACAGTTTCCATTGAATTAAATCTAGCCTCTGTGTCTTTCTTATCTTGGTCCATCTTTTTCATTAACTGTTCTAACAAAAGGGAGGTCTTATCAGTTTGGTTAACTAGAGGTCGAGGTTGAGTAAAACTAGGTGGATTAGGTGGTCCATACCTAAGATTAGGGTGATCTCTCCAACCCTCATTGTAAGTGCTAGAGTAAGGGTCAGACTTCCTGGATTAAACTTGGGTGATCTCTCCAACCATAAAAATTTGTAAGGCGTGTTGTAGTGACTACAAATTAAATAACCTAAATACCCTTGTAATTATATGTTAAGGACTATAGATAGGGCAAGTAGGGTCGATCCCATGAGAAAATAGATTTAAGTTACAAAGCAATGAACTCAAATTGAAAAGACACAAAATAGCAAATTACTGACTCAAAAATTCAATTTATTAACACACCTAACATACGGATTAAATTCTAAAAATTTAATGCCGAATGTGTAAAAATATATCAAATCTGATCCTAAAATTTTAGAATTTTTTTACCAAATATTTCACCTGAAAATAATTTTTAAATGAAAACGGAAGAAAAATCACAACAAACTCGAAACAAATTCAATAAATTCTCTAAAAATTTCTATGACTCCCTAAAATTGTGATTAACACGAGTAAAAAGAATGGATTAAAACTAAATTTTTTAACTAAATAAAACAATAAAAATAAGACATAAAAATCTGTTGAAAATAAAATAAACAGAATATAAAAAAAAATCTAAACTAAAGACTACTACGACTCTATTACTCAAACAATCACGAAAACGTAACCTGGGGTAATTGAATAAAATATAATAATATTAAATTAATCAATTAACTTAATGAACACCAAAATTTTAAACTGATTTCGCACAAGAAAAAGGACGAATCTCACCCAATGAGAAAATTGCTTAACCAAAATATATATATTTTACCATGTTTCGTTATTTAATCATTGATACACATATTATATTTACTAAATAGTTAAATTGTAGGTTAAGAACGTTCGTAACCCCTATTTTCTCTTACTATTTAATACAACCCAGAACGTTTAAGAATGAATTCTATTAAGTCATTTAACTTATTACTCTACAGCATAACAAATTAAAGACTCAATGCATTAGGATTTAACAACACTTCATCTAACCTAAACCATTAAATCCACTATAGCAGATTCATGTAATTTAAATCTAAGTTGATTCTTTTAATCTTAATAGTCAAAAGTTATTACTAGTTAATACTATTTAAATGTTAGAATTATTTAGGTGGCCAAACAAAAATAATTCAACATTCAACATTAAACAATTATTTCAAATCAACTTAGATTATTCACATAAACACAATATAAAATTTAAGCACACAAAACTTATCTTAAAAGAATAACTTCACATGGTAAACTATAATATTAGGTCAAGCAAAATACTAAACAAACCTAACATAGTAATACAAAAACAGATCTCTTTAATACATAACGCCAAAATGAAAAAAAGATGAACAGAGTGAAACGAATGAAACAGGCCAATGCCAAAATGATGATTTATGATGAGGATGATTTTGCTGATGGTTTCGATGGGTACTGATGATGGTTGAGATGATATATATGATGATGATGATGATGGAAGTTCCGCCGTGAGATGGTGATGATGAATATGACGATGATGGTGTTTTTTGATGATGATCGTTTTTGATGATGGTGCTGCTGTTTTTATAATGGGGATTGTTAAATTCGTGAGTATACAACCACAAGAGGGGGGTGAATTGTGGTGTCTGATTTTCGTGTTGTAAATAACAAACACCCTCACAGAGGTTATTCTCAGATGACAAACACCCTAGTGACTTGTTTGCAGGGGGTGTTCTCAAATATTGCAAATGCGAAAATCACCAAGATAAATGCGGAAAATAAAGCACACACACAATTTTTACGTGGAAAACACCTCTAGCCCAACTGAGGTGTGAAAAACCACGACCTACCTCGTGTAGGATTTAACCACTTTCACTAACGGGCTTCACACGTTACAAATGTAACACACCTTGTTACAACTTGCAACCACGTAACCTTCTTCTCTAAGAAGGGTTACACCACGTCCAAATCTCACCAGATTGGACATGTCCAAAGTCCACACGACTGAGGACCACTCACTCACTTTTCTGATCCAAGATCAGGGTTACAAAACACCTTACGGGGGTGCTTCTGATTTAAGCAGATGTAAGGTACAATGAGGTCCTAGTATGCCAATATCTTGAAAGCTCAGTTTAAACACAACTTGTCTCGGTTTTTCTTTTCTCAAGCGTAACTCGAAAAATTCTTCTCACTAGAAAAACCACTTTTGAAATTTTCCCTTTTTTGCGTATGTTGTGTATGTTTCTCGTCTTTTCTCCTCTATACAAATGGGAGTGAAATGCTGAGATTTTAAACACAAAATCCAACGGTCAAAAACAAGGAGAGGTGAAAGAATCAGCTAAGTATGGAAAACGATTTTCAAGCAAGAAATACTCCCCAACGGCTAGTGATAAATTTTTCCCAAAATATAAGGGATTTGTTATCTTAAGAGATAACCCTTATCTTCCCATAGCCGTGAAGAAGATTCAAATGACAACCAGAAATCTTCAGCTTTTGAAATTTTATCATATTCGAAAATATAGGCAAAGGGAATCTTTTAGTTTTGGCAAATCTCCCAAAACCTATTTTCGCAAATCTCCCATAATATTTTCAAGAAATATCCTTTCCAGAAAAATAGCAATCTTGGAATTTAAAGAAAGTATTCTGGAGATCTTGGCCAACCGAAATGAATTTTCAAAGATAACCGGGTATGGCCACTTCAGTTCAGAAACACCCTAGGCACCCTGTTTGCAGGGTTGTTCGCAACTGGTGTTCTGAAGCACTTAGCGCAAATACCGATTCAAGAGGTGTTTAAAATGACGTTTTCAATATTGGCATATTAACAAGAGTCTAAATAAATAAAACCTATATACCCAAAACTTCTTGTTTTGAATGTCATCTTGTCCAAGATTTGTAGAGCTGCTGTGAACACCAAGGCCACCTTGTTTGCTGGGGTTGTTCTTTGCATTGCTAGAGTTCAGGAACATGCCTTACAATCAACTGTCGAGGTGGTGTTCTTGACTTAATATAGAATCACCAAGTAAAACCTGTTTTGAAGACTTGTTCTCACATGTAGCAAACCAGTTAATACAATAAAGATCACAAACACCAGTTAGGCCTGTTTGGAGATCGTGTTTGGAGCAACATTACTTGGACAAATTTTTACACTTGGATTTGTCATCATCAAAACTAAATATAATAACTCAACAAATTCCCCCTTTTTGATGATGACAAACCAAGTGACCATATTGACAAATATTAAAAACAAATTTGAGAACCATGTATGCTGATTGATTTGGTTATCCACTAAGGTCCGAGTGTTCCAAATTGAAAGAGGGTCAATATTTGTCAAGTAATGGTTCGTCTTCCCCCTTTTGGCATCATTAAAAAGCAAGAACAGCATTGAAAGAAAAAAGTAACGGGTGGTTGCAAAACAGTTACGACAGGTAAGCACGCAGAGAACAATGCCAAGTGCAATGCCAAAGAAAAACAACAAGGGGAGGAGAGGAGAGCGAGAGAACAATCTATACAATCAAGGGGTAGGGTGTGGTCTTGATTGCAGTGGAGGAATACTGGGAGCGAGATCAGAGAGGAGTGCAAGGAGTTCTTCGTGGCGTTTAGCTGAGATGGCCTTCTCTGCTTCAAGAGCAGACTTCACAGCAGAAAGCTCTTCTTTGAGGCGTGCATTATCCTCAAGAACAGCTTCAACGGTGGGACTGGGTTTCTCAGAAACAGGAGGTCGAGGTGGTCGAAGACCCTGTTTGTGAGTTGACCCATGGCCAACGTCAAAGTCACACCCCATTAGGGTGTCAACGCCAATTTCATCAATCAGTTGAGCTGGCACTCTCCGTTTAAGCTCAATACCAAAGTGCTCAAACACCTTGGTCAGCAAGAACCCATACCCGAGATCATGGTTTCGGGTGGTGTTCGCAATTCGCCCAATGTGGCGAATCATGATAGCAGGAAGATTTATGGGTTCCTCCCTATCCAAGAAGTCGACCAGGCACTGATCAAAAAGGTCTACTGAGTTTCTCCCTTGACCCCTTGGAATCACGTTCTTAATGACGAACATGAAAAGTAGTTGGTGAAGAGGGATCAGATCACCCTTTTTTACAGAGGAGGGTGTTCTCAGGCTCTGTTTCTGGCTGACCCGCTTGGATATCTCCAGGAGCCTGGCTGTCTCTAGGACAGTTTTGTCCTCCCTCACATACACAGCAAATCCATGGGAGGGGATGCCCAGAATGTCACCAAGAGTGGCTGCATCGAAGGAGAAATGCCACTCATTGACAGCACTTGTCACCACCCCATTTGTGACAGAGCAGTTGGCATAGAAGTCAGCCAACTCGGGCACAGAACACCCTTGCTGGGTGTTTGCAAACAACTCAAGCCAGCCTTGGGCTCGAAGCTTGGTCAAGAACACCCCCAGCCCAAGTTCCTCAAGGAAGGGTATGTTCACTACCTTCCCCCTTACAACATTGCGCCGGAGGAATTGCGCGTGTTTCTCAGACAGGGGAGAGGGAGTGGACAATTTGGTCTTTTTGATTTGAGGAGCCGGGGATGCAGTTTTGGAAAGAGGGGTTGTTTTCGGTTTCCTCTTGAGGGGTGTTTTTGAGGCTGAAGGTTTAGAAGAAGTGGTGATTGGTTTTGAAGGGTTTTGTTCATCAGAGGATTCTGAGAACACGGGGGTCCCTTGTTTGAAGGAGGGATCCTCAGAATCAGAACCAGAAAGGCTCGAGGAGGAAGAGGAAATCTCCTCAATAACTGGAGCAGAAGGTTTGGAGGATCTGGGGGTCGATCTGAAAGCAATTCTCGCAGATTTGCGAGAAGGTTTAGAAGGAGGAGAAGAGGGAGTTAGAGAGGGGCGAGACCTTGGTGGTGGTCGTGTTCTTGGCGTTCGGGTGCGCCTAGCCACCATCTTCACCCTTTTTCTCTTCTCTCCAGTTTGAGAGACTAGAGGAACAGAGTCATCCCCTTGGACAGGACTTTCTTCTGTTTTCTCAGCAGAGTCCTCCTTCAGATCCATGAACAGATCATCGAAGAACGCATCCCCTGTTCTTTGAGTTGTTTCTGGGAATAGCGCAGAAGAACAGGGTTCAAAATCCCCAAAGAGGGTTTCTGGGTTCTCCAAGTATTGGTCTTGGAAACCCGAAGAACCAGCAACAGCTTCAGAAGAAATGGGACAAGGGATCGTTCCCACATACACCACTAATTTCCAACCGAAGGAGTAGGGAATATCATTCAACTCAAGCCTAATACTTTTGAGGTTTAACCGATTGAGATACCCGAAGATTGTGTGGATAATTGGGCGAGGAGGAGCCGAAATCGAGGGTATAATCATGTTGTTACTCTCAGAGATTGATGAAGAATCAGTTTTGGGAGCCATTATCGCAAGGAAGAATTTCGGGTTTTGAGGGTTTTGCTAGGGTTTGAAAGCAAGAACAGAGGAGAGAGCAAGACGGGGAAGACAGACGTACGCAAGGGGGGTTTTTTAAACTCCCTACCCGTTATGAAGGGCCACCTAGGGAACACCTAGAATTTAAGCAGGCAGCATACGTTAATGACAATTAAGGCATACCTGTTCGAGCCGCCTGTTCTTGAACATGCTTCTCTCATTCCAAGGTCTGTCATGAATACTCTTTCTCCATCTCCCAAGGCAGCAGTCTTCACATATAATCATAGTAGCACACAAGACTACACATATTCGTTAAGCATAGACCACTGTTTTGATAACAAGAATTGTAAACAAGGGGATAGAACAGGTATTATAAGGTGTTTTTGTCAGCTTGGTCTAACTCTGAGAACAGGTGTTCTCAGGGTGTTTTCACCAACCCCAATTCCAGTCTGTTTCTCTCGAATTGGTCTCTACTCAGTGCTTTAGTGAATATATCAGCAATTTGATTTTCAGTGGAGCAAAAATTTATTGAAATAAAGCCTTTTTCCACATTATCTCTTAAGAAATGATGTCGAATGTCAATATGTTTTGTCCTTTTGTGTTGACATGGGTTTTTGGCAATGTTAATAGCGCTAGTATTATCACAAAAAATAGGAATGCATCCAGTGTCAACACAAAAGTCCTTAAGCTGTTGTCTTATCCACAACAGTTGAGCACAACATGAAGCTGCTGCAACATATTCAGCTTCTGCTGTGGACATGGCAACTGAATGTTGCTTCTTGGTAGCCCAAGATACCAAACAAGGTCCAAGAAAGTGAGCCATACCTGAGGTACTCTTTCTATCAACTAGGAATCCTGCATAGTCAGCGTCAGCATATCCAACAAGATCAAGATTGCAACCTCTAGGATACCATAAAGCTAAATTGGGTGTATGTTTCAAATATCTCAGTATCCGTTTAACAGCCTTAAGATGAGTTTCCTTAGGATTAGACTGAAAACGGGCACATAAACCAACACTAAAAACAATATCCGGTCTACTAGCGGTTAGGTATAGGAGTGACCCAATCATGCCCCTATAGAGTTTCTCCTCAACTGAGGGACTCCCATCATCCATAACCAACTTGGTTGAAGGAGGAATAGGAGTGTCTATGGGTTTGGCCGACTCCATCCCAAAACGCTTAAGTAGCTCATTGATATACTTTTGTTGATGGATCATGGTGCCGTTTGGAGTTTGCTTGATTTGTAAGCCTAAGAAAAAGTTAAGCTCACCCATCATGCTCATCTCAAACTCACTCCTCATCATATTCGAAAATTCATTGCATAAATCATGATGAGTTGCACCAAATATAATGTCATCTACATATATTTGGACAATCAATAAATGTTCCCCCTTAGATTTTAGAAACAAGGTATTGTCTACCTTGCCTCTTCTAAAATCATTTTCAAGTAAAAAGCTTGACAACCGTTCATACCAAGCTCTTGGAGCTTGTTTTAAACCATAAAGTGCTTTGTCAAGTTTAAAAACATGATTTGGAAAATCACCATTTTCAAAACCAGGGGGTTGTTTGACATACACCTCTTCTTTAAGGTATCCGTTGAGGAATGCACTTTTCACGTCCATTTGATATAGCTTGATTTCCATATGAGCTGCAAAGGCTATTAAGATTCGAATAGCCTCAATTCTAGCAACTGGTGCAAAGGTTTCTTCATAATCGATCCCTTCTTCTTGATTATACCCTTGAACAACCAGCCGTGCCTTGTTCCTAGTGACTGTTCCTGACTCATCCAGTTTGTTTCGGAACACCCACTTGGTTCCAATGATTTTTCTCTCAGCCGGTCGAGGTACAAGGTGCCACACTTTGTTTCTTTCAAATTAATGAAGCTCTTCTTGCATAGCCGTGATCCAATCTGAATCTGCAAGAGCTTCATTCACACTTTTTGGCTCAATGTTAGAAAGAAAAGCATAGAAAGCACAAAAATTCTTAAGTTTAGATCTAGTTTGCACTCCAGTATTAATATCTGACAAGATTTGATCAAGAGGGTGCGAACTATGGTGCTTCTATGGTCTTGGATTAAGTGGATCCACAGACACATGCTCTGTTCTAACTGAAATGTGTGTAGGATCAGGCTCAAGAACACCTCCTGATCCTGTTTCTGCACCTGTTTGCAAGCTTGTTCCTGAAGAGCATGGTTCCGAACATGGTTCAACGGTGTTTCCCCCTGTTTGGTTCTCACCTTGCCTGCCATTTTGAGGAACAGCTTCTGTACCTGTTTTCTTCAGGGTGTTCTCACCTTGTTTTTCTTGGTTCAACGATTCCTTTTGGACAAGACCTAATTCAAACTTTTCATCCTGTGCATCACTCTCATTCAAAGAGTTAGATTCATCAAAAAACACATGCACACTTTCCTCAACACACAAGGTTCTTTTGTTAAAGACTTTGTATGCCTTACTGTGAGAGGAATAACCAAGAAATATTGCCTCATCACTCCTTGGATCAAACTTTCCTAAGGCATCTTGACCATTGTTATGCACGAAACATCTACAACCAAATGTTCTTAGATGCATAATGTTAGGTTTTCTGCCTTTGAGAAGTTCATAAGGAGTTTTGTTCAAAATGGGTCTAATCATGCATCTATTTATAATGTAACATGATGTGTTCAAGGCTTTTGCCTAAAAGTTCTTAGGAAGACCACTAGCAATAAGCATTGTTCTAGTCATGTTTTCTAAGGTATGATTTTTTCGTTCAACCACCCCATTCTGCTGGGGTGTTCTCGGGGCTGAGAAGTTATGATCAACACCATGTTCATTACAAAAGTTTGTAAAACTCGCATTTTCAAATTCAGTACCATGATCAGACCTCAAGCTTACCAATGAGTGTCCTACTCTCTTTTCAATCCTTTTGAGAAGGGCAATAAACTTCTCAAAGGTTTCATTCTTGGATGTCAAGAATAAAGTCCAAGTAAATCGAGAGTAATCATCCACAATTACGAGCACATACCTCTTCCCTCCTCTACTAGCTATCCTCATGGGACCACATAGATGAATATGCAATAATTCAAGAGGTCGGGTAGTGCTTACACACTTTTTAGATTTTAAAGAAGATCTGACTTGTTTTCCTTTTGCACAAGCTTCACATACCTTGTCATCATTATACTTGATGGAAGGTAGTCCCACAACCAAATCTTTGGAAACAAGTTTGTTTAACAAGGACAGGCTTGCATGACCTAGTCTCTTGTGCCATAGCATTATATCATCATTTAATGCATTTAAACAAGTCAGATTATTTTGGGGAAGAGTGGAAATACAAACTTTATAAACATTTTGACATCGCTTCCCCCTCAACACAACATCTCCTGTGTCGTCATTCACAACCAAGCAACGTGTTTTTGAAAACAGTACTAGGTTGTTCTTGTCACACAGTTGGGACACACTTAGCAAATTGTGCTTTAACCCATCAACTAAGTGCACATTATCAATTGAGTGGGAGAGAGTTTTACCAATATTACCTATACCGACAATTGTCCCAGACTTGCCGTTTCCAAATGCTACACTCCCACCATTCAAAGCTGTAAGTGAGAGAAAATTTGATCTTTCACCAGTCATGTGCCGTGAACACCCACTATCAACAAACCACAACTGCCTGTTTTCAAGGGTGTTAGTGGGGTTGTTCATAAGGTTGTTCTCTCTCACTTCAGCCTGCAAAACAAATCACGGGTTAGTTTTGGGAACCCAGATCCACTTGGGTCCCATTCTTTTAGACATGTAAAGCTCATCTTTTCTAATCCAGATTTGTTTCACATACCTTTCATTCTTTTCACTGGCATGTTTTCTTAAAGGGCAAGTGTATCTATAATGACCCGTTTTACCACAATGAAAGCAAACGATGTTTTCAGGTAATCCCACATACTTTCTATGTATTGGGTAAACGGTCCGTTTATGCTTGTAACCAAGTCCCTTTTTGTTTCTACTGTGATGAGTGTTTAACCAATCAAGGGCTTGTGAAGATTTGTTCCAGCGTTTGTTTGTGGCAAGATCAGTTTCTAATTTTTCTATGGTGGCATTCAAGCTCTGCTTTTCATTTAGCAGGGATTCAACTATTTCTTCCACTTCAAAGAGTTTTTTCTCTACTTGTGTATAATCGCCTTCTTTTAGAAAGAGGTCTTCTCTAAGCATGTTAATATTCTCATGTAAACCGAGTTTTTCATTTTTGAGAATTTCATTTTCAAGCTCTAGGTCACGAACTTCTCTTTTTAGATCAGCACAGGTGTCTATCAAATTATATAGAAGTTCTTCTAAAGTGGCTTTGTTAAGACCATGTACCTTGTTCTTGAGATCTGAGAAGCTGATTGTTGATTCATCATCTGAATCTGAATCACTTTGTGCCATAAGTGCTACGACCCCTTCTTCAGCTTCAGATTCTCCTTCATCCTCAGAGGAATCTCCCCAAGCAGCCAGCATAGCTTTCGAGAATCGCTTGCCCAGATTGTTTACAGGGTGTTTTCGACCCTGTTTTCGAGGGTGTTCGGGCATCTGATCTTCTCGAAGCAGAGGGCAATTTTTGACTAAGTGATCTGGTTTACCGCACTTGAAACACCCTGTGAGCTGTTCTTTGGGGGTGTTTCTGGACTTACTGAAGTCTTTTCTTTTGTTGTTCTCCTTGACCTTTTTGAAGAATTTCTTGAATTTTCTGGACATTAGGGTCATATCTTCATCTTCAAGGTCAGAGTCAGTGTCCTCATGTGCTTTCAAGGCAAGCCCACGATCCTTCTTTTGCTCCTCTCTTTGTTGTGAGTTCTTTCGGAGTTCATAGGTCTGGAGATTACCAATCAACTCGTCGAGGGTGATCTTGTTCATGTCTTTAGCCTCTTGGATGGCTGTTACTTTGGCCTCCCACGTGCGAGGTAAAATTCTGAGGATTTTTCTCACCAACTCTTCAGTGGTGAAAGATCTTCCCAGGGATTTTAACTCGTTCGTGATGTGGGTAAACCGTGTATACATATCCATCATAGTCTCACGATCACCCATATCAAACAACTCATATTGTCGCATAAGTAGCTCAATTCTAGATTGTTTAACCTGACTCGTACCTTCATGAGCAACTTGCAGGGCGTTCCAGATAGCTTGGGCTGATTCACACTCAGAGATGCGAGTGTATTCATCGGGTCCTAGGCCAAAATATAGAAGCTTTTTGGCCTTGGCATTTTTCTCCATCTTTTTGTAGTCCTCGGCATCAAACTCATGAGGTTCTTTGGGAGCTGTTTTTCCTTCAGGAAGGGTTTTTATGGGAACAAAATGCCCGTTCTTGATGAGCATCCATAACTCATAGTCTTCGGCTTGTATATAGTTCTCCATCCTATTCTTCCACAACTATAGTGTTGGCCATTGAAGTAAGGAGGGCGAGTAATGGATTGTCCTTCAAGAATTCCTTGTGGAGTACTCATCTTCAGAATCTCTCAAGGTGTTAACCTTTTGTAGGAGAACCCGCTCTGATACCACTTGTTAAATTCGTGAGTATACAACCACAAGAGGGGGTGAATTGTGGTGTCTGATTTTCGCGTTGTAAATAACAAACACCCTCACAGAGGTTATTCTCAATGACAAACACCCTAGTGACTTGTTTGCAGGGGGTGTTCTCAAATATTGCAAATGCGAAAATCACCAAGATAAATGCGGAAAATAAAGCACACACACAATTTTTACGTGGAAAACACCTCTAGCCCAACTGAGGTGTGAAAAACCACGACCTACCTCGTGTAGGATTTAACCACTTTCACTAACGGGCTTCACACGTTACAAATGTAACACACCTTGTTACAACTTGCAACCACGTAACCTTCTTCTCTAAGAAGGGTTACACCACGTCCAAATCTCACCAGATTGGACACGTCCAAAGTCCACACGACTGAAGACCACTCACTTACTTTTCTGATCCAAGATCAGGGTTACAAAACACCTTACGGGGGTGCTTCTGATTTAAGCAGATGTAAGGTACAATGAGGTCATAGTATGCCAATATCTTGAAAGCTCAGTTTAAACACAACTTGTCTCGATTTTTCTTTTCTCAAGCGTAACTCGAAAAATTCTTCTCACTAGAAAAACCACTTTTGAAATGTTCCCTTTTTTGCGTATGTTGTGTATGTTTCTCGTCTTTTCTCCTCTATACAAATGGGAGTGAAATGCTGAGATTTTAAACACAAAATCCAACGGTCAAAAACAAGGAGAGGTGAAAGAATCAGCTAAGTATGGAAAACGATTTTCAAGCAAGAAATACTCCCCAACGGCTAGTGATAAATTTTTTCCAAAATATAAGGGATTTGTTATCTTAAGAGATAACCCTTATCTTCCCATAGCCGTGAAGAAGATTCAAATGACAACCAGAAATCTTCAACTTTTGAAATTTTATCATATCCGAAAATATAGGCAAAGGGAATCTTTTAGTTTTGGCAAATCTCCCAAAACCTATTTTCGCAAATCTCCCATAATATTTTCAAGAAATATCTTTTCCAGAAAAATAGCAATCTTGGAATTTAAAGAAAGTATTCTGGAGATCTTGGCCAACCGAAATGAATTTTCAAAGATAACCAGGTATGTCCACTTCAGTTCAGAAACACCCTAGGCACCCTGTTTGCAGGGTTGTTCGCAACTGGTGTTCTGAAGCACTTAGCGCAAATACCGATTCAAGAGGTGTTTAAAATGACGTTTTCAATATTGGCATATTAACAAGAGTCTAAATAAATAAAACCTATATACCCAAGACTTCTTGTTTTGAACCAGTCATCTTGTCCAAGATTTGTAGAGCTGCTGTGAACACCAAGGCCACCTTGTTTGCTGGGGTTGTTCTTTGCATTGCTAGAGTTCAGGAACATGCTTTACAATCAACTGTCGAGGTGGTGTTCTTGACTTAATATAGAATCACCAAGTAAAACCTGTTTTGAAGACTTGTTCTCACATGTAGCAAACTAGTTAATACAATAAAGATCACAAACACCAATTAGGCCTATTTGGAGATCGTGTTTGGAGCAACATTACTTGGACAAATTTTTACACTTGGATTTGTCATCATCAAAACTAAATATAATAACTCAACAGGGATGATGGAGCTGCTCACTGTGGATTGCCGTGATGATGGGGTGATGCACGAGTTGGGGAGGAGATAAAGGTGAGGCATGAGTTTTTGTGGCTATGCGTTGGGCGTGGAGAAGAGGAAGGAGAAAATCAAGGGAGGTGGGTTAAGATGGGTCACGGATGAGGTTTTGAATTTTTTTTATTTTTTTAAGGGTTTTTTTTTTTTTTTTTGTGGGTTAATGATAAGAGGGCTTGGGCTTAAATCCTCTTGGCCAATCTCCATTTTCGATATTACTTCATCTTTTTCCTGCAAGTTGCCCGAGTTATTCATTGCCTTGGAATGAGGCGTTCTTAATAATTCTTCCCTTGATCCATTTAACCTGAAAAATAAGGAAGAAAAATATAGTAAGTAGCACATTAATATCAAATTAAAAATTGGCCCAAGATTAATATTTTAGCCCATAATTGTAATTACAACTTAAATTAAGTCCAATAACTCATGTTTTCATTTTTATCATTATTTTTCCCTAAATATGCAAATGCAACCAAATATGTAACTATATGCTACAAACAATAAAAATGTCTAAGTAAATAAGAATAGAATAAATATGAAAATAAAGCTCTAACACTCAGTAAGATTTTTGGATGCGTGGTACCCCTAGGTTTCTAAGACCCCCTTTTTTTTTTTCATTTATTAGGATTCTTACATTGCATTACATGGTTTTGTGGGTATACTTGCTAGAAACCCTCACGAGATCCATACTCGTCCTACTGTGGGCCACCCGAAGGTTTAAAGGGCTTGTTAAATGTGTTTAGTGCAATCGTGATCCCTACGAAAGTAGGTGATTTTATTTTATTTTATTCTTATTTTAGGTTAATAAATTTGTTGAGGGCGACAAAATTCTAAGTGTGGGGGTATTTGTTAGAGCTTTATTTTTATATTTATTTTGTCCTAATTTACGTAGACATTTTTATTATTTGTACCATATAGTTACATATTTGGTTGCATTTGCATATTTAGGGAAAAATAATGATAAAAATGAAAACATGAGTTATTGGACTTAATTTGAGTTGTAATTATAATTATGGGCTAAAATACTAATATTGGACCAATTTTTAATTTGATATTAACGTGCTACTTACTATATTTTTCTTCATTATTTTTCAGGTTAAATGGATCAAGGAAAGAATTATTAAGAACGCCTCATTCCAAGGCAATGAATAACTCAGGCCAGTTGAGGGAAAAAGATGAAGTAATGTCGAAAATGGAGATTGGCCAAGAGGATTTAAGCCCAAGCCCTTTTATCATTAACCCACAAAAAAAAAAAAAAAATCAAAACCTCAGCCGTGACCCATCTTAACCCACCTACCTTTATTTTCTCCTTCTTCTCCACGCCCAACACACAGCCACAAAAACTCATGCCTCACCTTCATCTCCTCCCCAACTTGCGCATCACCACATCATAGCAGCAATCCACGCTAAGCAGCTCCATCATCCCCATTATAAAAATAGCACCACCATCATTAGAAACGATCATCGAAAAGCACCATCATCAGAAACAATCATCATCGAAAAACACCATCATCGTCATATTCATCATCACCATCTCACGGCGGATCTTCCATCATCATCATCATATATATCATCTCAAGCATCATCAGAACCCATCGAAACCATTAGTAGAATCATCCTCATCATAAATCATCATTTTAGTATTGGTCTATTTCGTTTATTTCACTCTGGTTACCTTTTTTCCATTTTGGTGTTATGTATTAAAGACATATGTTTTAGTATTACTGTGTTCAGTTAGTTTAGTATTTTACTTGACCTAATATTACAGTTTACCATGTGAAGTTATTCTTTTTGAGATAAGTTTTGTATGCTTAAATTTTATGTTATGTTTATGTGAATAATCTAAGTTGATTTGGAATAATTCTTCAATGTTGAATGTTGAATTATTTTTGTTTAGCCACCTGAATAATTCTAACATTTAAATGGTGTTAACTAGTAACAACTTTTGACTATTAAGGCTAAAAGAATCAAGTTAGGTCTAAATTACATGAATCTGCTGTAGATGATTTAATGGTTTAGGTTAGATGAAGTTATCTTAAATCCTAATGTATTGAGTCTTTAATTTGTTATGCTGCAGAGTAATAAGTTAAATGACTTAATAGAATTCATCCTTAGACGTTCTAGGGTGTATTAAACAGTAAGAGAAAATAAGGGTTACGGATGTTCTTAACCTACAGTTTAACTATGCAGTAAATATAATATGTGTATCAATGATTAAATAATGGAACATGGTAAAATATATATATTTTGGTTAAGCAATTTTCTCATGGGGTGAAATTTGTCTTCTTTTATTATGCGAAATTAGTTTATAATTTTGGTGTTCATTAAGTTAATTATTTAATTTGATATTATTATATTTTATCCAATTACCTCGCCCTGGTTAAGTTTTCGTGATTGTTTGAGTAATAGAGTCGTAGTAGTCTTTAGTTTAGATTTTTTTTAATATTCTATTTATTTTATTTTCAACAGATTTTTGCGTCTTATTTTTATTGTCTTATTTATTTAAAAAATTTAGTTTCAATCCATTCTTTTTACTGGTGGTTAATTACAATTTTAGGGACTCATGGAAATTTTTAGAGAATTCATTGAATCTGTTTCGAGTTTGTTGTGAATTTTCTTCCATTTTCAGTTAAAAATTATTTTCGGGTGATATATTTGGTAAAAAAAAATCTAAAATTTTAGAATTAGATTTGATATATTTTTACACATTCTACATCAAATTTTCAAAATTTAATTCGTATGTTAGATGTGTTAATAAATTGAATTTTTGAGTCAGTAACTTGCTGTTTTGTGTCTTTTCAATTTGAGCTCATTGCTTTGTCACTTAAATCTATTTCCTCATGGGATCGACCCTAGTTGCCTTATCTATAGTCCTTAACATATAATTACAAGAGTGTTTAGGTTATTTAATTTGTAGGCACTGCGACATGCCTTATAAATTTTTATTTGTTAGAGCTTTATTTTCATATTTATTCTATCCTTATTTACTTAGATATTTTTATTATTTATTTATTTATTGTGGGTTAATGATAAAAGGGTTTGACCTTAAATCCTCTTGGTCAATCTCCATTTTCGACATCAGTTCATCTTTTTCCCGCAACTTGCCTGAGTTATTTATTGCCTTGGAATGAGACATTCTTAATAGTTCTTCCCTTGATCCATTTAACCTGAAAAATAAGGAAGAAAAATATCGTAAGTAGCATATTAATATCTAATTAAAAATTGACCCAATATTAATATTTTAGCCCATAATTATAATTACAACTTAAATTAAGTCCAATAACTCATGTTTTCATTTTTATCATTATTTTTCCCTAAATATACAAATGCGACCAAATATGCAACTATATGGTATAAATAATAAAAATGTCTAAGTAAATAAGGATAGAATAAATATGAAAATAAAGCTCTAACAAATACCTCACACTTTGACCTTTGTCGCCCTCGGCAAATTTATTAACCTAAACTAAGAATAAAATAAAAATAAAATCACCCACTTTCGCAGGGATCATGATTGCACTGAGCATGCACAACAAGCCCTTTAAACCTCTGGCTGGCCCACGATAGGACGAGTATGGATCTCGTGAGGGTTTTCAGCAAGTGTACCCACAAAACCATGCAATGCAATGTAAGAATCCTAATAAATGAAAAAAGCAATGATTATGCTATACTACTATGAAAAGAATTTATCAAATCAATTTAAAACTAAATTTTCACTCGCTTAACTCATATGCATACCCCTTATTCCCCTTTTTGGCATCATCATAAAAGAACAAAAAATGTTACAGATTGACAACTCAGATAGGACTCGGACAAATTTAAGAATATTCACACCCAGTGCTACTTGGCATCGGGTACAAAGCAATCAAGTAGGTCCAATTAGACTCAGCAAGAATGTAATAATATGAGCCATCTGGAGCCTTTCTACCATCTAGACTTTTCCCTTAGGTCCAACATAGCTAATCACAAGAATATTGTAAAAAAAACAAAACATGAAATATGGGCTTAGGCTTAGAAAGAAATGGCTTTGGGTTTATGTGTTTAGTCCTTCTTGTGGAAAGGTTAAAATATGAGGATAAGGGTTAGTGCTCCTGACATAAATGTGGATACCTATCATTGAAATCCTCACTAACCATAAAAATTTGTGTGGGGAATGAAAAGATTAATGTGGGGCAAAACATGTCTGCTGTGCTTCAAAAGAAGTTACTTCCAAAGTGTAACGACCCTGGCATGTTTTCTATACCTTGTAAAATAAGTAACAGGAGCTTTGATAGATGTGTGCTTGACTTAGGAGCTTCTATCGATGTTATGCCTAAATCCATTTATGACTCTCTTAATCATTGACCTTTAGAACAGACTAGCCTGGTGATTCAGCTAGCTGATTGGAGTAATGCTTACTTTGATGGTGTCTTAGAGAATGTTTTAGTCCAGGTTAATGAGCTTGTCTTCCCTGCTGATTTCTATGTACTTGACATGGGAGGGGGAGAGAATGAACCACCCATTCTACTTGGTTGACCATTTTTGAAAACCTCTAGAACAAAGATTGATGTGCATAGTGGGCGGTTAGCCATGAAATTTGATGGCAAAGTGATTAAGTTTAATATATTTGATGCAGTATGATTTCTTACTGACGTACATAATGTGAATACCTTGGATGTATATATAAAATTGTCCTAAGACGTTTTCGAATTGGATAATGATGATGTTTTGAATGTGGATGGTACTCATAGTTTGTCTAGTATTGATTTGATTGAGTGTGATTATGTTTTATGTGATGAATTGGTGGATGCTATTTATGATTTGAAGTCTTTGCAAAGCATGCAATCCCTTGTTCAAATTGCTAGACAAAAGTTATGTGTTAAAACCTTGTCAACCCAAGATATTATAGTTAAGCCTGAATTGAAACCTTTGCCTGCTAATTTGAAATATGTATACTTGTGTGATAATGAAATTATACCTGTGATTATCTCTAATTCTTTAACTAAATTACAAGACGGAAAATTGATTAGAGTTCTTAGAGATAACAAGAGTGCAATAGGATGGACTTTAGCGGATATAAAAGGATTGAGCCCAGCATTGAGTACATATAAAATTGCCTTAGAACCTGATGTAACCCCTAAAAGAGATCCTCAATGCCGTCTCAATCCTCTTATGACGGAGGTGGTGCAAAAGGACATCTTAAAGTGGTTGGAAGCAGTGGTGATTTACCCATTGCTGATTCTAAGTGGGTTAGTCCCATATATGTAGTCCCTAAGAAAGGTGGTACTACTGTAGTGACCAAGAAAGAGGGAAAGCTCATACCCACACGAGTGCGGTCAGGTTGGAGGGTGTGCATGGATTATAGGAAGTTAAACAAGGCAACTAAGAAAGACCACTTTCCCTTACCTTTCATGGATCAAATGTTAGAAAGGGTAGCAGGTCATTCTTACTATAGCTTCCTAGATAGGTATTCGGGTTACTCACAAGTAACCATAGCTCCATAGGACTAGGATATGACCACCTTCACTTGCCCTGTTGGTACTTATGCATTTAAATGCATGCCATTTGGCTTTTGTAATGCACCTGCTACTTTTCAACGTTGTATGACGTCCATATTTTCTGATTTCATCGATAAGATTATGGAAGTGTTTATGGGTGATTTTACTGTGCATAGCTACTCTTTTGATCAAAGTTTGCATAATTTGACATTAGTTCTTAGGCGTTGCATTGAAACAAATCTAATTTTGAACTTAGAAAAATGTCATTTTATGGTTGATCATGGAGTGGTACTAGGGCATATCATTTCAAAGAAACGTTTAGAAGTTGATAAAGCTAAGGTAGAAGTGATTTAGCTTTGCCTTACCCATCTAGTGTAAAAGATATTAGATCATTTTTGGGACATGCAGGGTTTAATAGACGATTCATTAAGAACTTCTCAAAAATTGCTTCTACGTTATGTGCTTTGCTTGCTAAGGATGTTGAGTTTGTTTTTAATGATGACTACAAGCATGCTTTTAATGAATTAAAGAAGTGTTTGATTTCGTCTCCCATTGTTCAAGTGCCTAATTATGCCCTTCCTTTTGAACTTTTATGTGATGCATCTGATAAAGTAGTAGGGGCTGCTTTAGGGCAAAAACAGGGAGGGAATCTCATGTGATTTGTTATGCCAGTAAGACATTAGATGGTGCACAATGTAATTATACTATTATTGAGAAAGAATTGTATGCTATTGTGTTTGCATTGGAATCTTATCTGCTGGGTACTAAGATCACTGTATATTCTGATCATGCTGCTTTAAAATATTTAATGAAAAAGAAAGAGGCAAAACCTAGGCTAATTAGATGGATTTTACTGTTGTAAGAGTTTGATTTAGAAATTAAGGATAGGAAATGCCTAGATCACCATGTAGCTGACCATCTGAGTAGGATTCCAACTAGAGAAATTGGTAAGGATTCTAATGATTATTTTCCCGATGAACATTTAAATGCTGTTGTTGAAGCTTTTTCTTGGTATGTGGACATTGTTAATTATTTAGTTACCAAAACCTTCCTACTAATATGCCTAAGCATGCTAAAGATAGAATTAAATCACAAGCAAGATTTTACATGTGGGATGAACCATATTTGTGGCGTTTTTTTAGTGACCAAGTAATAAGAAGATGTGTTGATGATTCTGAAATTTTATCTATTTTAGAGTTTTGTTACTCCCGAGAGGGAGGAGGTCACTTTGGTCCTAAACGCACTACGCATAAAGTTTTAGAATGTGCATTTTTCTGGCCCAAAATTCAAAAAGATTGTTTTAAATTCTGTAAAAGATGTGACATGTGTCAAAGAACTGGAAATTTAAGTGATAGAAATCAAATGCCCTAATATAATATATTTGTGTGTAAGATTTTTGATATTTGGGGCATTGACTTTATGGGCCCATTCCCCTTTTCCTATGGTAACCAATATATTCTAGTTTGTATGGATTATTTATCTAAGTGGGTTGAGGCTATTCTAACTAAAACTGGTGATGCTAAGACCGTGGTTAAGCATGTTAAGAAAAACATTTTCGAATAGGTAAGGGATGCATAAAGCCATTATTAGTGACAGGGGAACTCACTTTTGCAATAAAACTTTGAAGGATCTACTAGATAAGTTTCATATTATACATATGGTTTCGACTGCCTATCATCCACAAACTAATGGTCAAGCTGAAAGCATGAATATAGAAATAAAAGGAGTTCTAGAAAAAATTGTTAGACCTGACAGGAAAGATTGGAGTGATAGAATAAATGATGCACTTTGGGCTATTAGGACTGCATATAAAACTCCAATTGGGATGTCACCATGTAGGATAGTTTTTGAAAAAGCATGTCACTTACCTGTAGAATTAGAACATAAATCTTTTTGGGCTGTGAAGATGTGTAGTATGGATTATATGGAAGTAGGAAAGGAGAGGAAATTATAATTGCAAGAGTTAGAGGAAATAAGGTTAGAAGCCTATGATAATTCAGTCATTTATAAGGGCAAGTCTAAGGCATTTCATGATGCTAAAATGGTTAGGAAAGAGTTTCAAGTAGGAGAAAAAGTTTTGTTATTTCATTCAAAATTGAAACTATTTCCTAGGAGACTTAGATCTAGGTGGCTAGGCCCTTTTGAAGGCACTCATGTCCATCCTTATGAGGTGGTAGAAATTAGGAGTCTTGATACTAATAAGATTTTCAAGATGAATGGTCATAGGTTGAAACATTTTTATGAAGGAGTTGTATGCAAAGTTGATGATATTGATTTGGAATATCCATGACCAAAAAAGAGGTCGAGCCAACGACAAGAAACAAATGTGCTGCTTAGGAGGCAACCCAAGTCACTTTTCAGGGAGTTTCTCTTTTACTTCATCACATTTCATATCTATTTATTTATTTTATTTTGTTTTCTTTGCATTGTGGACTATGCAAAATTGAAGTGTGGGGGAGGGAAACCTTACGACCTTAGGTATTGTATGTCGTTAGAATGCTAGCTCATGCATTGCATTTATTTTTATTTTATTTTACATATACATTTTTTTTCTTCTCCATCTGGGAAAGTTAAACAATAATAAAAATTAAATTAAAAAAATTTGCATGAAATCAAAATAAAATTAGGGTAATCACCATTTATTTTGTATGCATACTCTCAATTCACCTCATAACTAAATCTAAAATTAAAGGACATTTATTTAAGGATTGTGCGACAAAGAGAAGATGAAACACAAATGTAAGGAGTCTAAACCCAACTCTTGTGCGGTAAAGTGCATGGATACCTAGCCTTGTAGGAAAGAGGAACATTGCGACTAGGGTAATAATATGATCTTTATTTTCCTCTAGCTTTAAACTTGATAGACTATAACTGAAATTCTGACGGAAACTTGTTGCTTGACACTGTAATGAATGATTAGCATGAGATTTTGATCCCAGCATATTTATGCCCCTGACTTTCCCTATTAAACTTACATTATCCTATCATTTTTTCTATTGGATATCATGCCTTTTATATTCAATTATTTTGACACTGGCTCATGGACTTGATGCATATCATGTGAGTGATTTAAATGGGAGATGGGTTGTTATAAGGATTTTATTCTTTTCGCGTAAGGCTTCACACACCCCCCCAAAAAAAAAACCCCAAGAGAAAAAAAAGAAAGAAAAAGGAAAAAGAAGAAGAATATTTATAAAAAGAGCCATGAAGCGTATCTTTGTTTCCTTTTTCCCCAAATTTTGAAGCATCTATTGCTAAACATTATTTTCGGTGGGATATTATTTGGGTCATATATTTCCATTATTCATCTTTTATGGGAAATTTTTATGGTTAGTGAGGATTTCAATGATATGTATCCATATTTATGTCAAAAGCACTAACCTTCATTCTCATATTTTAACCTTTCCACAAAAAGGACTAAACACATAAACCCAAAGCCGTTTCTTTTTAAGCCTAAGCCCGTATCTCATGTTTCATTTTTTTTAATAGTATTATTGTGATTAGCTACATTGGACCTAAGTGAAAAGTCTAAATGGTAGAAAGGATCTGGATGGCTCATATTATTACATTCTTGCTGAGTCTAATTGGACCTACTTGATTGCTTTGTATCCGATGCCAAGTAGCGCTGGGTGTGAATATCCTTAAATTTGTCAAGTCCTATCTGAGTTGCCAATCTGTAACATTTTTTGTTCTTTTATGATGATTCCAAAAAGGGGAATAAGGGGCATGCATATGAGTTAAGTGAGTGAAAATTTTAGTTTTAAATTGATTTGATAAATTCTTTTCATAGTAGTATAGCATAATCATTTTCTTTTTTATTTACTAGGATTCTTACATTGCATTGCATGGTTTTATGGGTATACCTGCTGGAAACCCTCACGAGATCCATACTCGTCCTACCTATAACACCCCCATTTGCTAATGCCTGATCACTCCACTTTAACCACTAATTTATTATTACTTTGCAGTGGAAGACTTTCAATTTGATTGGAGGCATTACCGCCGTTCCATGATGGAACAAGGCTATATAATTTACTGTACTTTTGGAAACACAAGTAAACATCTGTCTATTCATGCAGTTCATAATGGATGTGACGACTTGGCAGATCAACTCTAAGTATTGCCAACCCCACAGTTTCAAAAGCACGACTTTAAGCAGTTCTCCAGAATGCTACCTACCATCACTGTGAGCCTTAGGCTAGCTACGCCCAATCAAAACTGCAACTCTCGTTCACTTCTTCCTACCTTTCGGTTTGCCAGGAGGATGAGCGTTCATGGATCTTTTACCTAAAACAGAAAACATAAAAACATTTGAATGATGAGCCGAAGCTCAGCACGTACATTCCTATGCAGTAAATAAGTTTTATGTGAAATTAGTTGGGCCGGCCAAATTTCAAAAACATTTTAGTTCGCAAACAGGAGAGAGAGAATGTACATGTAAAACTGCTTTGCTGATTATTATCTGAAAGTGGACCCCTTGATCGACGTACGTCTTGATGCGATCTTAAGATAGATGCACACCTCCCAGGCCGATCAGAGGGCCTGATCGAGTTGCAGCCGCGCAGGTAAATTGAAGGGCATAAGCCCTGATGATTGATGATGGCGGGGCCACTTGTTTATGTGACAAAACATTAAGAAATTGGTTCATTAAATGAATCTTGTATTAATTTTTCATTGCTGAGAAACTTGTTAGTTTTCGAAGAACATAGGCAATGCACATACCTGGTATTTGATATTCTCTCTCCTTTATAATAGAGAATGTGCGTTGGCAGCTTGAAACGACGGAGGTGGTCTCACTCCTGTTTCAAATATGTTATTTGTGCGATTAGTGCAAGATTAAGGAGCTTAATTGAGTTTCTTAGTTTAATGAATAATTTCATTTAAATCCCTTGACCTCTGTGTTAATCATTAGCATGACAAATGTTATTAACTATGTTTGATTTTATTTTGTTTTTGTTCCTCCTTTTGATATTACTAGCCCTCCTTTACTAAATGTCATGAAGGTATGACAGTGTGACTCGTCCTGAGTTTATTAATATCGACGTTATTGCTATCGTAAATGATATTTATATTATTAAGCTATGATAGGCCTTAATATTACTACTCATAGTGTTATAAATAGTGATGTTATTATCGATAAACCTATTATAGTCATTGCCGTTAGTGGTGTTGGATGTCATGCTTGATGTTGTCATGAATTTCCTTTCCATTATTATTACGATCATTATGAAAAGAGATATTATGGTTAGCTATAGAGATTTAGTTATGAGAGATTAAGTTACTAACTCGACTTGCGGTTCTAGCTCGATTTCCAACGTCACACCATGCTTTCCTATACCAATTGAAGATATTTTTTCTCCTTTAAATGAGCTTTGATCCTGTTTATTCATTTGAGTCTCAAAACATACTTCATTCCCCAACATTCAGCAAGAATTAATCTTTACTCCTCTCTTAAAGATACCCAAGCACGTAATTAATCTTTAGCATCCATTCTACCCCAGTTACCTTACCCTTTACTGTGTCACAAGAGTTCAACCCAATTCACCCCTAAAATTCGTCCAATGATTCCTAAATTAGTCTCCCATATCCATCTCATACTTAATTTGTTTTCCAAAATCCCAAATTAATAGTTCCACTTAATTCTTATATAAAAACCCGTTTTTCATTTCTCAAATTAATCTCAAGAGTTTAATTACGCTACTAATCTCAACAATCCAATAAACAATTCCTTCCTTTAATTACCAAACCCTATGATGTATATGTGGGTGGCAAGTGAACCAAATCAAACTCCAACTCAAAATAAGCCAAATTGGGAAGAGAAATGAAAGATGGATGAGATGGATGAAGAATTTCACTACACAAGAAAAAGGAATAGAACAAGATCTTGTAATTGAGATAATCCTTCACGGAGCCACTCAATGACTTGACCTTGGGCTAATTCTCTTGTCTTAACCAAGGAATCACTCCAATTGGAAAAGAAGAGAACCTAGAACACCACTTGAATTTGCCACAATTCAAGATATAGAACTAGGAATTTAGTTGCACTTTTAAGAAACACACTCAAAGTACTTGTATTGCTTTGGAAATTTCTTACAATGCTGAATGAATAGCTTCACACGCCCCTCCCCTTTTTATAGACTCAGCAAAAGACAATCAAAGGACTCAAATAACTCCTAACAATTAAAACTAGCTAATGAAAAGTCTAAGAAAAATGAAAAGACTCATCATAAAAGGGGTGGGGGAGGTTACAAGGAATATTCTAGGATTTTTGCAGCTGATTACATCAATCTAGAAGCATCTAAAACGTGTACAATATCAGCCACACAAATATATGTAACCTAAGACTCTTCATATTCCCAGCATTAATCCTTGCAACTGCCTCAATTCAACAGAGCATAACTTCCAGAATACTCGGCCAAATCACGCGTTCTTGGGCTTGTTAGAAAGCCCTGGAAGTCTATTTTCCAGAATGGGCTCATTTGCTCAATTTGGATAAGCGGTTTGAAAGTTATGGCCAAAACAATGCACCTATCTCAGACTGGACTGGATCAGCATAACGTATCTTTGAGTGATATTTTGCCCAATCAAATGATGTCCAAATTAAACAAACTTGGGCTTATTTGAAAGCTGAAATCTTAAACTTCAAAACCATGTGGAGCCTCAAGTTGTGGGTCAACTTGAGCTTGTCCAAAAGTGGTCACAAAAAATCGGGTTCCGCAGGGATGAATTCGGCACCAAATTTCTAGCAAAGCTTAACCTCTTTTTTGACCTCTTCATAGTGTCGTGAGTCTTTGAACTCACTTAATAAGACCAAATAAGCACACTTCCAAGCATGATCTTCTTTGACCCTTTTCTTCTTTGAAATTGGACTTGAATAAAAATGAAGCATATGGAAATATGCATCATACTCCCCGGGTTGTTTTGAGTTTGTCCTCAAACTCAAAGGGTTGGCAAGCTTCTCATGAAGGGGGGCATGCTTATGAAATGGGAGCTGTTGTAGGAAGTGGTCAAAGGGCATCACCTCTAGAGAGATATAGAAGAGGGTGAGGGGAGGATGATAAAACGGGTCATATCTGGTGAGGGGAAGAGGCGGAAGTGGGAAATCTTCTTTGGGGGCAAGGGTTTGGGAAGGATGAATGAGGGTTAAGGCTTGTCAGTCCTTTTGTGGTTTGAGGGGTTGGGAAGGTTGAATGGGGGTTAAGGTGAATTCTTCTTGGGTCAAGAGTTGCTCATCTTCTTCAATAACCCCACATGCCTCCAACTCGGGTGCTTGGAGTTCGGTAGGGCGTACTTCTTGAATCAAGAGTTGTTCAAACTCTTCAGCAACCCTACATGGCTTCATCACTTCAAGGTCTTTAACTACATGCTCTTCAATTCTTGGGGTTATGCTCAAATTCACCTCATTATCTTCTTGGCACCCTTCTTGGGTGAAGGATTGCTCAATTTCTTGCACAATCTCTTCTTGCTTCAACTCGGATCTTTGGGCCTCAAGTTCAATGGTCTCTTCATCACCACAGTCACCAAAAACAAGAGGTAGGTCAACTAGGCTTGAAGCTTCCTCTCCTTGGATCTTTTCATCTTTGTTTGGCTTTTGAGAAACCTTCTCTAAGTGAAGTATTTCTTCTTTTTCAACCTTGAGTTCAATTTCTTCTTCAAGGCTTTCCTCCTGATCGTTCTCTTCTTCCACGGCTTTCCTTTCTTCCAAGGTAATGACCTCGTTGTTTGGGCAATCCGTGGATAAGTGTCCAAGCCCTTGGCACTTGAGACACCTCCTAGGTTGTGGGGGAAAGATCATTTATGGGGTTGGTTCTTTTTGTGGGGTGGAAGGGAATAAACCCGTGAGCTTAACGGAGATACTTTCTTCCATGGGCATGTAAGTGGATGGGTAAAAGGAACCCTTCAACTTACTACTCAATTTCTTCCAAGTTCTCACCTTTTCTTTTCCTTTCTTTTTTTCGCTCAAACTTATATTTATTCCACCACTGAAGTGCACAGCCTCTCAATCTTGAAATAACCACTTCGAACTTCTGTTGGTCATTAAGGATACAACAAGTAAAAACTCGTTCCACCTTAGATAACCAACCTGTGAACTCTTCCTTTTTGCTATGAAATTTTGGAACTGCAAAGCAAGCATATCCAATATCAATAAGAGCTAGTTCTTTCTCCAAGTTCTTTGAAGACGGCATGAAGGATGAGGTCTAGGGTTCTTCGTGGATTGATTTGAAACGAAAGTTGGCTGTCGCAAAGGTGGCACGGTCGTGCAAGGGGGCACGGGCAGGCCGTGCTATGCTTCGACTTGAAGAAATGCAGAAACTTACCGTGGCACGGTCGTGCTTGGTGGCACGGGGGCACCGTGCTCCTTCTCGACTTGAAGATTTCTGGAAAAATGATATGGCACGGTCGTGTATGGTGGCACGGGGGCACCGTGCTGCTTCTCTGGTCTTCGAGACTCGGATTGCCGGTTTGTGCCTCTTTTTGTTTTTTTGTATTTTGGCTTTTGGGATGTATGTGGGTGTGATGCGGGTCACTTAAGAACCTTGGCTCTGATACCAATTGATGTATATGTGGGTGGCAAGTGAACCAAATCAACCTCCAACTCAAAATAAGCCAAATTGGGAAGAGAAATGAAAGATGGATGAGATGGATGAAGAATTTCACTACACAAGAAAAAGGAATAGAACAAGATCTTGTAATTGATATAATCCTTCACGGAGCCACTCAATGACTTGACCTTGGGCTAATTCTCTTGTCTTAACCAAGGAATCACTCCAATTGGAAAAGGAAGAGAACCTAGAACACCACTTGAATTTGCCACAATTCAAGATATAGAACTAGGAATTTAGTTGCACTTTTGAGAAACCCACTCAAAGTACTTGTATTGCTTTGGAAATTTCTTACAATGCTGAATGAATAGCTTCACACGCCCCTCCCCTTTTGATAGACTCAGCAAAAGACAATCAAAGGACTCAAATAACTCCTAACAATTAAAACTAGCTAATGAAAAGTCTAAGAAAAATGAAAAGACTCATCATAAAGGGGTGGGGGAGGTTACAAGGAATATTCTAGGATTTTTGCAGCTGATTACATCAATCTAGAAGCACCTAAAACGTGCACAATATCAGCCACACAAGTATATGTAACCGAAGACTCTTCATATTCCCAGCATTAATCCTTGCAACTGCCTCAAATTCAACAGAGCATAACTTCCAGAATACTCGGCCAAATCACGCGTTCTTAGGCTTGTTAGAAAGCCCTGGAAGTCTATTTTTCAGAATGGGCTCATTTGCTCAATTTGGATAAGCGGTTTGAAAGTTATGGCCCAAACAATGCACCTATCTCAGACTGGACTGGATCAGCACAACGTATCTTTGAGTGATATTTTTGCCCAATCAAATGATGTCCAAATTAAATAAAATTGGGCTTATTTTAAAGCTGACATCTTAAGCTTCAAAACCATGTGGAGCCTCAAGTTGTGGGTCCACTTGAGCTTGTCCAAAAGTGGTCACAAAAAATCGGGTTCCGCAGGGAAGAATTCAGCGCCAAATTTCTAGCAAAGCTTAACCTCTTTTTGACCTCTTCATAGTGTCGTGAGTCTTTGAACTCACTTAATAAGACCAAATAAGCACACTTCCAAGCATGATCTTCTTTGAACCTTTTCTTCTTTGAAATTGGTCTTGAATAAAAATGATGCATATGGAAATATGCATCATACTCCCCGGGTTGTTTTTAGTTTGTCCTCAAACTCAATGGGTTGGCAAGCTTCTCATGAAGGGAGGCATGCTTATGAAATGGGAGCTCTTGTAGGAAGTGGTCAAAGGGCATCACCTCTAGAGAGATATAGAAGAGGGTGAGGGGATGATGATAAAACGGGTCATATCTGGTGAGGAGAAGAGGCGGAAGTGGGAAATCTTCTTTGGGGGCAAGGGTTTGGGAAGGATGAATGAGGGTTAAGGCTTGTCGGTCCTTTTGTGGCTTGAGGGGGTGGGAAGGTTGAATGGGGGGTAAGGTGAATTCTTCTTGGGTCAAGAGTTGCTCAACTTCTTCAATAACCCCACATGCCTCCAACTCGGGTGCTTGGAGTTGGGTAGGGCGTACTTCATGAATCAAGAGTTGTTCAAACTCTTCAGCAACCCTACATGGCTTCATCACTTCAAGGTCTTTAACTACATGTTCTTCAATTCTTGGGGTTATACTCAAATTCACCTCATTATCTTCTTGGCACCCTTCTTCGGTGAAGGATTGCTCAATTTCTTGCACAATCTCTTCTTGCTTCAACTCGAATCTTTGGGCCTCAAGTTCAATGGTCTCTTCATCACCACAGTCACCAAAAACAAGAGGTAGGTCAACTAGGCTTGAAGCTTTTTCTCCAAGGATCTCTTCATCTTTGTTTGGCTTTTGAGAAACCTTCTCTGAGGGAAGTATTTCTTCTTTTTCAACCTTGAGTTCAATTTTTTCTTCAAGGCTTTCCTCCTGATCGTTCTCTTCTTCCACGGCTTTCCTTTCTTCCAAGGTAATGACCTCGTTATTTGGGCAATCCGTGGATAAGTGTCCAAGCCCTTGGCACTTGAGACACCTCCTAGGCTGTGGGGGAAAGATCATTTGTGGGGTTGGTTCTTTTTGTGGGGTGGAAGGGAATGAACCCGTGAGCTTAACGGAGATACTTTCTTTCATGGGCATGTAAGTGGATGGGAAAAAGGAATCCTTCAACTTACTACTCAATTTCTTCCAAGTTCTCACCTTTTCTTTTCCTTTCTTTTTTCGCTCAAACTTATATTTATTCCACCACTGAAGTGCACAACCTCTCAATCTTGAAATAACCACTTCGACCTTCTGTTGGTCATTAAGGATACAACAAGCAAAAACTCGTTCCACCTTAGATAACCAACCTGCGAACTCTTCCTTTTCGCCATGAAATTTTGGAATTGCAAAGCAAGCATATCCAATATCAATAAAAGCTAGTTCTTTCTCCAAGTTCTTTGAAGACGGCATAAAGGATGAGGTCTAGGGTTCTTCGTGGATTGATTTGAAACGAAAGTTGGCTGTGGCAAAGGTGGCACGGTCGTGCAAGGGGGCACGGGCAGGCCGTGCTATGCTTCGACTTGAAGGAATGCAGAAACTTACCGTGGCACGGTCGTGCTTGGTGGCACGGGGGCACCGTGCTCCGTCTCGACTTGAAGATTTCTGGAAAAATGATATGGCACGGTCGTGTATGGTGGCACGGGGGCACCGTACTGCTTCTCTGGTCTTCGAGACTCGGATTGCCGGTTTGTGCCTCTTTTTGTTTTTTGTATTTTGGCTTTTTGGGATGTATGTGGGTGTGATGTGGGTCACTTAAGAACCTGGCTCTGATACCAATTGATGTAGATGTGGGTGGCAAGTGAACCAAATCAAACTCCAACTCAAAATAAGCCAAATTGGGAAGAGAAAATGAAAGATGGATGAGATGGATGAAGAATTTCACTACACAAGAAAAAGGAATAGAACAAGATCTTGTAATTGAGATAATCCTTCACGGAGCCACTCAATGACTTTACCTTGGGCTAATTCTCTTGTCTTAACCAAGGAATCACTCCAATTGGAAAAGGAAGAGAACCTAGAACACCACTTGAATTTGCCACAATTCAAGATATACAACTAGGAATTTAGTTGCACTTTTGAGAAACACACTCAAAGTACTTGTATTGCTTTGGAAATTTCTTACAATGCTGAATGATTAGCTTCACATGCCCCTCCCCTTTTTATAGACTCAGCAAAAGACAATCAAAGGACTCAAATAACTCCTAACAATTAAAACTAGCTAATGAAAAGTCTAAGAAAAATGAAAAGACTCATCATAAAAGGGGTGGGGGAGGTTACAAGGAATATTCTAGGATTTTTGCAGCTGATTACATCCATCTAGAAGCATCTAAAACGTGCACAATATCAGCCACACAAATATATGTAACCTAAGACTCTTCATATTCCCAGCATTAATCCTTGCAACTACCTCAACTTCAACAGAGCATAACTTCCAGAATACTCGGCCAAATCACGCGTTCTTGGTCTTGTTAGAAAGCCCTGGAAGTCTATTTTCCAGAATGGGCTCATTTGCTCAATTTGGATAAGCGGTTTGAAAGTTATGGACCAAACAATGCACCTATCTCAGACTGGACTGGATCAGCACAACGTATCTTTGAGTGATATTTTGCCCAATCAAATGATGTCCAAATTGAACAAACTTGGGCTTATTTGAAAGCTGAAATCTTAAACTTCAAAACCATATGGAGCCTCAAGTTGTGGTTCCACTTGAGCTTGTCCAAAAGTGGTCACAAAAAATCGGGTTCCGCAGGGATGAATTCAGCGCCAAATTTCTAGCAAAGCTTAACCTCTTTTTGACCTCTCCATAGTGTCGTGAGTCTTTGAACTCACTTTATAAGACCAAATAAGCACACTTCCAAGCATGATCTTCTTTGACCCTTTTCTTCTTTGAAATTGGACTTGAATAAAAATGAAGCATATGGAAATATGCATCACCCTAGAATCAAAGTAACCCACACTTAGTTCATGATTTGCAAACATTCAAAGTCACCATATCTCCCTCCATTCTCTCCACCATCCATATTTGGAAAATAGGTCATGTCATATACTTATAAAACCACCCCAAATATACATAATTCTCGTTAATTCCATTTGATTATTTATTATAATTCACTGAAACCATAAATCATCCACAATTAAACTTGTATTTTTGAATAACCCGTGATTATAACATAACCCACACCTTTATTTCATTACATATATCCACACATTCAATATACATAACTCCGCCCATCTCCTTCGATTTTTTTCTCACTTTGCCACTATGTTCATGGTATGCTTGAACTCATTAACCTTGCACATATATATACATATATATGTCGATATCATCATCACTTAATTCATTAACACCAATAAATCAACATAATTAGCTTAAACTTCATTTAAGCCATAAACCTTAAATTTCCATACCCATGATAATATTGCACATACACATGCTCCAAATTTTCTATCAATTATAACCAAATTTCATCTCAAGTCTCCAAAACAACACACACGTCCAGCATATATAATTCACTAATTTCATTCAATTGTTCATTGAAATCAATCTCAATCTCATCAAAATAACATGATCACTCCCAACCCTTACACCCAAAAATCACATTCCCAATACCACATTTATCCCCATCCCCACCTTATCCACTTAATTTTTCAATCAAAGTTCAAGAAAACTGCAATTTAATAGATATTCAAACTAACTATGTCAGTATTCATAAAAATTGAATCACAAACAATCAAACCCAAATTAGGAGATGTTAGGGTTTCACACCTTTCACTCCAAATTGGAGTTTGAGCAAGAGGAAGGAGATGGTGATGTTGTTGGGTAGTGGTGGACGGCAGTCAGAACGGCCGGCGTTCGGCAGCTGCTGGCGTGTCCCGGCCGTCGACGCGTGACCAATAGAGGGGAATGGGCCGCGCAATACAGGGGGTCGAAAGAGTTGAGGGAGTGATGGTGTTGGCTGGTGGTGTGGTCGGCGACTAGGGTTGTCGATGGCCAGCGATGGGTGGCGACGGGTGGCCGGTGAGTAGCCGGCAGATGGTGAGCGTCGTGCAGAGCAAAGAAGAGGAAAAGGGGGGTGTGTCATGGGCTGCGAAGAAAAAGGCGGAGGAAAATGGTTGGGTGCCTGGTTTATTTTGAGTTATGTCGGTTCTCTTCTCTCTCTTTTTTTTTTCCAGATTTTTCCCCTAATTACATACATACATATACAAACAATTGAAATGATCATTATTTGCTAGTGTAAAGGGAGAATGCATCTTTGTTTTAACGGACGTTGAATTATTCATTAAAATTTTTATGAATTATTTAGGAACATAACAAAATTCATTTCTGAGGCCACGTTGTCGTTTCAACCTGTAATGCACAAATATATATATACATATATAGAAACTGCTGAATTGAAATGCGGCGTCCAACTTGATTAATTAGTACTTCAGATGATTCAATGTAATTAAAGTGAATATTAGGTTCAGGTCGTTACAGCCTCCCCCTTAAAAATAAGTTTCGTCCTTGAAACTTACAGTTTTAAAGAAACCTTTACCGTGCTTCAAATACTATGGGCATTCGTGCTATTATGGTGATATGATATGGATCTGAAACATATTTTCTAAGCTGTGAGATGTGAAAACCTTTTGTATGTGTTCAAGTTCTGTTGGTAAATCTAATGTATAAATTACTGGGTTTTATCATCATGTAACGCCCCTTAACTCTAGGGAGGTTAGTGTTTTCTTAAATTCTGGGTGAGATGGACAGAGTTTCTCCTAAAAACTGACCATTTTCCAGACTTAAAGCCTTACATTAAATTCCTGCATTGGATAGAAATATAGAAGGATACTAATCAAGCTCAACGGCTACACGCTGGAGATCACAACTCGACGAGCCACGCACCCGGAGTAACTCTTTCAATACAGTTCAATGGTAGAAATGAAATGAAAAGTACAACTCAACAGATAACACATCCGGAGTGCTGGGGTTTACATCCCAAAAATAAACAATAATTGGCTCACATAGCCATACAGAGCAACCCATGAACGATATGCATTACAAGACTTCAGTATTTGGCTTATACAAGCTCTTGAACTTAAATTATGTTGCAATACGTTGTTAACTCTCAAGTTAACATGCAGAGTATACCATCCCACTTCTATATGTGCACATACAACCCCTTTTCGAAGCAAAGAATGGTTTTAACTTGGCATACATATATTGAACTGTACCAGCCAGCATTGGAAACATAAGGAAACAGGGAAATAGAAGGGGAATGAACCATTTCTCTTATATGACATTTTCAAGGTTTCTGAAAATGCAAGATTGGGTGATTATTATTGTGTTCAAACTATGCTTAGCTCTTCATCCTTGGACTAGTCAAAGGTTTGCGAAGTTTAAATTTAACGTGAAAGATGAAGATATCGACGAATAAGAGTGATGAAAGATGGTAGTCAAGTGAGTCATTGCCCATGAAAGAATTACACAGTGAAGTTAGAAATGATTAGTAAGGAAGGGATTGTCATAAGATGGTCAAAGTAACGATGGCTATGAATTTTTCGGAATCTTGGAATGGAAGGTGCGTTATTGCTCTTATTTATTTTTCTTTTTCTTTCTTTTTATACTGAATTTGAGTTTGGAGTTAGGATCGACACACTCAGGTGAGTTAAATGAGGATTCACAGGAATTGAGGGAAGATAAAGATGATGTTTGGTAGCAATACTAAAAGAACAATTACAGAACAGTAAATGGGATGAGGAATATACTCTTTAATTAGCAACTTAAAGAGACCGGAAGATCTGATTACCTTCAGCTAGCATTGACTTGGCTGGAAGAGGATGAATACAAGTTAATGAAACAATAAGTTGAATGATTTTAGCAGCAGCTTTGGATGGTTCTATACTTCAAGAAACTAAAATTAGTGGCTGCTAATTATCTGGAATGAAATGCACAATAAGGGCAAAGATATGTAATGAAGTATGGTTGCAGCAACAGTGAAAAGGTTTGCAAGCTTAAGGTGAATGAAAAGGAATGACAAATTGAATTATGTTATTGCATAACAAAGGGGTAGCGAGTTTTAGGGGGTAACCACAGAGGTATAGAAGGATGCTAAGTTATGCAATAAGATCTGACAAGGGGAGTTTAATATTAGTTGATCCAAGGTCACTGTAAACTCATTTGGATCAATACAGGAACTGATGCAGATGAAGTTTCGAGGATTTGGAAGCTCAAAAGAAAGTTGCCTAGGTTTCAATCCGTATACAAATATCTCATGGATCTTAATACCCCACAATCCTTTGTTATTGTACCTGGAGTTGTGCCGTGATAATGCTCTTTTGAATTTGACATCTCAATCTCATAAAATCATTAGTAAAGCTTCTATGAAGTCCATGCAATATGCAGATATATATGCTCAACTTACCACTTTCAATTTCTTACCAACATAAACTGTGATGTGTCAACAAGTGCCCTAAGTTCAATCCCAATAGCAACTGTACTTATTATGCTTCTCCAAGGATTATTTATCCCCCAAAATCTTATTTGCCTTTGACGAAAATATAAATTATGACTTCTAGAGTTTCCCATATTCAAAAGAAATGAACCCATCGACATATTTGGTATATCCTCAAGCCTTTTCCCTATAGCTTCACTTCTGTAGATTATCGTCTTTTACCAAAATGAGCGTACTTAAAATTGGACCCTCACTCTTGTTACTTGACAAGCCCAAGGTCTAAGTGCCCTTCTTCTCACCCTTTCTCTTTCTTTCTCTCCCTTTTTTCCCCCCTAATCCTTGTTAATCCTCAGGGGCTTGCTTATCAAATCACCCGATGCTCCACAAGGTATAATCTTCCCTAATTAAGTTATTTTGCTCAATCTAATGAGTATAGCTTAGCCCCTCAGCACTCATGACCTAACCCTTTATAATAAGAGAGACTATTTATACTATCTCCTTAAAACCTCATATGAATATCTTGGGCTTAGAATCTTTCCATAGAAATCTCCAGGTGTTCCTAAGGATTGTTTTACCCTCATAATAAGTGTGGACCTTACAACCCAACCAAACTATAGAATTTCGAACCTCAAAAAGAGTTTTTCCTTTACACATTTCCAACGTTTTCAAGGTCCATATCACCTAGATTGAGACATTTTTTTGGTTTATGTAATTTGGGTCAATGACTCCGAATCAAGACGTCCATCAACATCTCAAGTCGAAATATCTTCCATCTCTTTATTATTTACTACCTTCATCACTACAACACATGCTCTTAGGGTATAAAGAATTGTATATACCCAACAATCAGTAGCTCACCTAAGTTCACATAACCTGAAGACATCTTTAAGGGAAACACCTCCTTTGCGTAACACCTTATCTTGACATGTACAACCCATATAAGATCAAATAGCACTACATAAGCTACTGAATTGTCAACACCAGATTCATGATACTAATTGATTATTGCAGATCATCCATGACGATATGAGAGGCCCTCAAACATTCCCATTTCTGCAACTTTGCAATGGATATTTCATAATAATCCAACCTATAAATATTGTTGCAAAGTACATTCCTCCGGTCTAACAAATATAATATAGTTCAGCACCACATTGGATCATATAAGAGTTTGCATACTTTACCTTCTCGCAATATCTGAAACCTCATGATACCCAGACATTAAATATTCAACACATCTTAATAAAACCAATTCTCTAGGTTGAAAGTCTCCTAGTAACTGAAATGGGCAACCCAAAATTCCACAAAATTTGCTATGAACTTAGTATACTTCTCTGGAATACATACGTCACTAAGAAGTTGACTAAATGCATCCTCGCTCTACTTTGATAGCGATGGAATCCCCAAGATATTATTTAACTATGCCATTGGTCTTATTATTGAAGGATTAAGGCCAGGTAAATGTTTTCTAAAACATCCCCATGATGCACTTATATATATGAACTCCTGGTCAAACATTCACTTCACGGACCCAGCCTAACTCATAGACATCCCTATAGCTCACAGTGATGCTTAACCTGACTCTGATACCACAACTGTAATGCCCCCAATTGCCAATGCCTGATCACTCCACTTTAACTACTAATTTATTATTACTTTGCAGTGGAAGACTTTCAATTTGATTGAAGACATTACTGCCGTTCCATGACGGAACAAGGCTATATGATTTACTGTACTTTTGGAAACACAAGTAAACATTTGTCTATTCATGCAGTTCATAATGGATGTGATGACTTGGCAGATCAACTCTAAGTATTACCAACCCCACAGTTTCAAAAGCACAACTTTAAGCAGTTCTCCAGAATGCTACCTACCATCACTGTGAGACTTAGGCTAGCTATGCCCAATCAAAACTACAACTGTCGTTCACTTCTTGCTACCTTCTGGTTTGCCAGGAGGATGAGCGTTTATGGATCTTTTACCTAAAATAGAAAACATAAAAACATTCGAATGATGAGTCGAAGCTCATCACGTACATTCCTATGCAGTGAAATAAGTTTTATGTGAAACTAGTTGGCCCAGCTACATTTCAAAAACATTTTAGTTTGCAAACAGGAGAAAGAGAATGTACATGTAAAACTGCTTTGCTGATTATTATCTGAAAGTAGACCCCTTGGTCGACGTACGTCTTGATGCGATCTTGAGATAGGTGCACACCTCCCAGGATGATCGAAGGGCCTGAGTTATAGTCGCGTGGGTAAATTGAAGGGTATAAGCCCTGATGATTGATGATTGGTGGGGCCACTTGTTTATGTGACAAAACATTGAGAAATTGGTTCATTAAATGAATCTTGTATTAATTTTTCATTGCTGAGAAACTTGTGAGTTTTTGAAGAACATAGGCAATGTACATACCTGGTCTTTGATATTCTCTCTCCCTTGTAATAGCGAATGTGCATTGGCAGCTTGAAACGACAGAGGTAGCCTCACTCCTGTTTCAAATATGTTATTTGTGCGATTAGTGCAAGATTAAGGAGTTTAATTGAGTTTCTTGGTTTAATTAATAATTTAATTTAAATCCCTTGACCTCTGTGTTAATCATTTGCATTACAAATGTTATTAACTAGGTTTGATTTTATTTTGTTTTTGTTCCTCTTTTTGATATTACTAGCCCTCCTTTACTAAATGTCATGAAGGCATGACAGTGTGACTCGTCCTGAGTTTATTAATATCGACGTTATTGCTATCGTAAATGATATTTATATTATTGAGCTATGATAGGCCTTAATATTACTACTCATAGTGTTATAAATAGTGATGTTATTATCAATAAACCTATTATAGTCATTGCCGTTAGTGGTGTTGGATGTCATGCTTGATATTGTCATGAATTTCCTTTCCATTATTATTACGATCATTATGAAAAGAGATATTATGGTTAGCTATAGAGATTTAGTTATGAGGGATTAAGTTACTAACTCGACTTGCGGTTCTAGCTCGATTTCCGATGTCACACCATGCTTTCCTATACCAATTGAAGATATTTTTTCTCCTTTAAATGAGCTCTGATCCTGTTTATTCATTTGAGTCTCAAGACATACTTCATTCCCCAACATTCAACAAGAATTAATCTTTACTCCTCTCTTAAAGATACCCAAGCACGTAATTAATCTTTAGCATCCATTCTACCCCAGTTACCTTACCCTTTTACTGTGTCATAGGAGTTCAACCCAATTCACTCCTAAAATTCGTCCAATGATTTCTAAATTAGTCTCCCATATCCATCTCATACCTAATTTGTTTTCCAAAATCCCAAATTAATAGTTCCATTTAATTCTTATATAAAAACCCGTTTTTCATTTCTCAAATTAATCTCAAGAGTTTAATTACGCTACTAATCTCAACAATCCAATAAACAATTCCTTCCTTTAATTACCAAACCCTAGAATCAAAGTAACCCACACTTAGTTCATGATTTGCAAACATTCAAAGTCACTATATCTCCCTCCATTCTCTCCACCGTCCATATTTGGAAAATAGGTCATGTCATATACTTATAAAACCACCCCAAATATACATAATTCTCGTTAATTCCATTCGATTATTTATTATAATTCACTGAAACCATAAATCATCCACAACCAAACTTGTATTTTTGAATAAGCCGTGATCATAACACAACCCACACCTTCATTTCATTACATATATCCACACATTCAATATACATAACTCCACCCATCTCCCTCAATTTTTTTCTCACTTAGCCACTATGTTCATGGTATGCTTGAACTCATTAACCTTGCACATATATATACATATATATGTTGATATAATCATCACTTAATTCATTAACACCAATAAATTAGCATAATTAGCTTAAACTTCATTTAAGCCATAAACGTTAAATTTCCATACCCATGATAATATTGCACATACACATGCTCTAAATTTTCAATCAATTATAACCAAATTTCGTCTTAAGTCTCCAAAATAACACACACGTCCAGCATATATAATTCACTAATTTCATTCAATTGTTCATTGAAATCAATCTCAATCTCATCAAAATAACATGATCACTCCCAACCCTTACACCCAAAAATCACATTCCCAATACCACGTTTATCCCCATCCCCACCTTATCCACTTAATTTTTCAATCAAAGTTCAAGAACACTGCAATTTGATAGATATTCAAACTAACTATATCAGTATTCACAAAAATTGAATCACAAACAATCAAACCCAAATTAGGAGAGGTTAGGGTTTCACACCTTTCACTCCAAATTGGAGTTTGAGCAAGAGGAAGGAGATGGTGATGTTGTTGGGTAGTGGTGGACGGCAGTCAGAACGGCCGGCGTTCGGCAGCTGCTGGCATGTCCCGGCCGTCGACACGTGACCAACAGAGGGGAAGGGGCCGCGCAGTGCAAGGGGTCGAAAGAGTTGAGGGAGTGATGGTGCTGGCTGGTGGTGTGGTCAGTGACTGGGGTTGTAGATGGCTGGCGATGGGTGGCGACGTGTGGCCGGTGAATAGCCGGCAGATGGTGAGCGTCGGGCAGAGCAAAGAAGAGTAAAAGGGGGGTGTGTCGTGGGCTGTGAAGAAAAAAGCAGAGGAAAATGTTTAGGTGCCTGGTTTATTTTGAGTTATGTCGGTTCTCTTCTCCTTTTTTTCCTTTCTTTTTTTTTTTTCCTTCAGATTTTTCCCCTAATTACATACATACATATACAAACAATTGAATTAATCATTATTTGCTAGTGTAAAATTTTTGGGAGAATGCATCTTTATTTTAACGGACGTTGAATTATTCATTAAAATTTTAACGAATTTTTTAGGAACATAACAAAATCAATTTATGAGGCCACGTTATCGTTTCAACCTGCAATGCACAAATATATATAAACATATATAGAAACTACTGAATTGAAATACGGTGCCCAACTTGATTAATTGGTACTTAAGATGATTCAATGTAATTAAAATGAATATTAGGTTCGGGCCGTTACACTACCGTGGGCCACCCGGAGGTTTAAAGGACTTGTTGCACATGCTCAGTGCAATCGTGATCCCTACGAAAGTGGGTGATTTTATTTTTATTTTATTCTTAGTTTAGGTTAATAAATTTGTCGAGAGCGACAAAAGTCAAAGTGTGGGGGTATTTGTTAGCGCTTTGTTTTCATATTTATTCTATCCTTATTTACTTAGATATTTTTATTATTTGTGGCATATAGTTGCATATTTGGTTGCATTTGTATATTTATGGAAAAATAATGGTAAATATGAAAACATGAGTGATTGGACTTAATTTAAGTTGTAATTATAATTGTGGGCTAAAATATTAATATTGGGCCAATTTTCAATTTGATATTAATGTGCTACTTACTATATTTTTTTTCTTTATTTTTCAGGTTAAATGGAACAAGGGAAGAATTATTAACAACGCCTCATTCCAAGGCAATGAATAGGCAAGTTGCGGAAAAAAGATGAAGTAATGTCGAAAATGGAAATTCGCCAAGGGGATTTAAGCCCAAGCCCTTTTATCATTAACCCACCAAAAAAAAAAAAAAAATTTAAAACCGCAGCCATGACCCATCTTAACCCGCCGCCCTTGATTTTCTCCTTTTTCTTCTCCACGCCCAATGAACAGCCACAAAAACTCATGCCACACCTTGATCTCCTCCCCAACTCGCGCATCACCACATCATCACAATAATCCACGGTGAGCAGCTCCATCATCCTTATTTTAAAAGCAACAGCACCATCATCAGAAATGATCATCAAAAAGCACCATCATCAGAAACGATCATCATCGAAAAACACCATCATCGTCATATTCATCATCACCATCTCACGGCAGAACTTTCATCATCATCATCATCATATATATCATCTCAACCATCATCAAAATCCATCGAAACCATCAGCAGAATCATACTCGTCTTAAATCATCATTTTGGTGTTGGTCTGTTTCATTCGTTTCACTCTCTTCTTTTTTTTTTTTTTTTCATTTTGGTGTTATGTATTAAAGGCATCTGTTTTAGTATTGCCATGTTAGGTTAGTTTAGTATTTTGCTTGACCTAATGTTATAGTTTACCATGTGAAGTTATTCTTTTTGAGATAAGTTTTATGTGCTTAAATTTTATATTATGTTTATGCGAATAATCTAAGTTGATTTGGAATAATTGTTTAATGTTGAATGTTGAATTATTTTTGTTTGGCCACCTAAATAATTCTAACATTCAAATAGTGTTAACTAGTAACAACTTTTGACTATTAAGGTTAAAAGAATCAACTTAGGTCTAAATTACATGAATCTGCTGTAGAGGATTTAATGGTTTAGGTTAGATGAAGTTTTCCTAAATCCTAATGCATTGAGTCTTTAATTTGTTATGCTGCACAGTAATAAGTTGAATGACTTAATAGAATTCATCCTTAGACGTTCTGGAGTGTATTAAACAGTAAGAGAAAATAGGGGTTCCGAACGTTCTTAACCTACAATTTAACTATTCAGGAAATATAATATGTGTATCAATTATTGAATAATGGAACATGGTAAAATATATATATTTTGGTCAAGCAATTTTCTCATTGGGTGAGATTTGTCTTCTTTTATTCTGCGAAATTAGTTTATAACTTGGGTATTCATTAAGTTAATTGATTAATTTGATATTATTATATTTTATCCAATTACCCCTCCCTCAGGTTAAGTTTTCATGATTGTTTGAGTAATAGAGTCGTAGTAGTCTTTAGTTTAGATTTTTTTTATATTCTGTTTATTTTATTTGCAACAGATTTTTGTGTCTTATTTTTATTGTTTTATTTAGTTAAAAATTTTAGTTTTAATCCATTCTTTTTATTGTGGTTAATTACAATTTTAGGGAGTCACGGAAAGTTTTAGAGAATTTATTGAATCTGTTTCGAGTTTGTTGTGATTTTTCTGCCGTTTTTAGTTAAAAATTGTTTTTGGGTGAAATATTTGGTAAAAAAAATCTAAAATTTTAGAATCAGATTTGATACATTTTTACACATTTTGCATTAAATTTTCAGAATTTAATTCGTATGTTAGGTGTGCTAATAAATTGAATTTTTGAGTCAGTAATTTGTCGTTTTGTGTCTTTTCAATTTGAGTTCATTGCTTTGTAACTTAAATCTATTTCCTCGTGGGATCGACTCTACTTGCCCTATCTATAGTTCTTAACATATAATTACAAGCGTATTTGGGTTATTTAATTTGTAGACACTGCGACACGTCTTACACTAAGGCGATGCTTATGCAATTCCTAGAATAGGGTGGAAGTTAAACCTACTTTCTGCTCAAATTCCAATAGAGCAAACCTAGGGTTTGGATTGGTTAGACATAGTCATAGTGCTTTAATGCTCACAAAATTTTTATGCTATGGCTGTAACATCAATATGAATCTATAAATGCTTTAGGCTCTGTTTGGTCCTTAGAAAATTTAGTAGAAAGAAAAGTTGAAGGAAAAAAATGTGAAGGAAAAAAAAGTAGGGAGAAAATGAGTTTTTTTCTCTTGTTTGGATTGAGAAAAAAATATAAGAATTTTGATAAAAATTTGAATGTTAATGAACTACTTAAATCATATTGATATCATCTAAGTGATGTGAGATTGGAGGAGCTTGAAAATTTTTCTCAAACTGTCCTCACAATTTTATGAGGAAAATTTTATCACTTATTTCTAGCAAATTTTCCACCTAACTTTCCTCCATATTTTTTTTCTTTGTGATTTTCTCTAAGCCAAACACAAGAAAAAAAGTAACTTTCTCAATTTTTTTTTCTTTCCACTAAATTTTTCAAGGTCCAAACA
>JAKOGI010000578.1:217500-267500 GCA_029747015.1 Carnegiea gigantea | reverse complement strand
GGTAAAAAGCTGCCAGTGCTTTTCAGATCTGCAGCCCCAACTTCCAATGAGCATAACTTCCAAAATACTTGCCCAAATGGGTTCATTCCAAACATGGGCCAAAGCTCTAAAAGTCTAGTTTCCAGCAAGGCCTCTTGCAGCTTCAACTTCCCAGCCGTTTGAAAGTTACACCCTGAACAATGCAAGGATATATCTGCTGCCATTCAGACTGCATCTCTTGGGAACTTGCTTACTTTTGAAACCCCAACCAAGGATTCGACTTCAAACTCTTTTGCTGGCCTTTCAGTAAACTCCAAAAGGATTTCAAAAAGTGGATTTGATACTTCCAAAGTTCATCTAATGATAGAGAAAATGGAGCTTCAAAACCGGGTACTGAAATGGCTGTTCTGGACAGTTTGCATAGCTTGATTCAAGGGCTGAGTTGGATGGGCAAATGAAGTCCAAATGACTTGAAATTTGCTTTATTCGAAAGCTAACTTCCTAAACTTAAAACCCAAGGCAACAAGACCGGCCTAAACCACCTTTATTTTAGGTGATTAGGGCCACCAAGTTGTAGCACTTGCTGACCAGAATTGTTGGGTAACGGCCTTGATCTTCGATGAGTTTCCTCATAACTTGGGTGGCTTCTTGGACTTCCTTGGGGGTGGATTGCCTTTGAACTTGCTCATTCTCATTGCCTCCCATGGGTACATCATCCTCCCCTTTTTGGAAAGAATTTGCCCTCAAATTCTCGAGCTCTTGTGGGTGAATTTTGTGGGGCTTTTCATAGATGGGCTCTTGTGAGGAAGGAGATAAGTATTTCTCTCTCTTTTGGTTTGCATCGACTTTCTCGGCTATAGGAAAGGAACCATCAAACTTCTTAGGCCTCATTTTAGGATTTTGTGATGTAAAATCATGGGTTAGGGCTTGGATAAAACACTTGTGGGTTTGTGGCTTATTATTTTATGGCTAAGGATGAAAGGGTTGAAAGCAAAGGGACTCATGAGGGGAGAGTAATAAAGGTAAGGAATGGAAGTCTCTTGTTACCTCTACTTTGTCTTCTTGATGAAAATATTTGGTGTTGTAAAGAGAGAGATGGATTTCCTCTTTACAAGCTAGTTCTTCTTCCTCACAAAAAGATGAAGGAGCCGGGGTTGCTCCTAACTCTTTAAAGTCTAAGAGCTCTTCATCACCATAGTCTTCAAAGTCTAAGAGTTCTTCATCACCATAGTCATCAAAGATAGGAGGTAGATCAAACTGATTTGAATCTTCCTCCTCTTCGTTTACTTCTTCATCTTCGTAGAAGATGATTTCCTTCAAGGGGAGCAAGGTAGGAAGGCTAGAAGTGTGATGACTCTTGGGACTCCCCTTGTTGAAAAGGATGTTCCACACATGAGGGCCTTGAGCCATTCTTCTTAGGAAGTAGAGAAACATGTTTGAGCGTGTAAGTGGGTGGGCAAAAGGCACCCATCAACTTACCCCTCAACTTCTTCCAAGTTCTCACCTTCTCTTTTCCTTTCTTCCTTCTCTTAAACTTGTAATTCTTCCACCATTGAAGTGCACATCCTCTCAATTTTGAAATAACCACCTTGAACTTCTCTTGGTCACTAAGGTTGCGACAATCAAAGGCTTGCTCTACCTTAGAAAACCAAATTGTAAACTCATCATTTTGGCCATAAAATCTTGGGATTTTTAGGCTAATCAACTCAATGTCAATCAAGGCTAGCTCTTTCCGGAAGTTCCTCAATAAAGGCATGGTGGATTAAATGCAAGGGTTCTTTGTGGGGGGGATTGTGTGTTTTAGCACGGTTAGGTAGGGCACGGTCGTGCTCAAGGGCACGGGCAGGCCGTGCTGACTTGCTGTACTGAAATGGTGAGGTTGGACAGTGGCACGGTCGTGCTCTTCAGCACGGTGTGGCCGTGCTGCTTTGCTGCCGAGCGTGGGTGCAAGTTACGGATGGTGATGCTTTGGGCTGATTTTTGTGTTTGAGTTAATGGTATGTATTTGGGGTCGGAAGCTATAGCCTAAGAGAGTAGCCAATAGCTCTGATACCACTTGATGCACTTCTAAGACCTTGATATGAAGATCAAAGAAGGGATCTCAAGTAGAGAAGCAAATGGAAGAGAAAAGAGGAAGGGTTTGTAAGCTTCAATTGAACAAGAAGATAAACTAAGCTTACTTGGATAAGATATCACCACCAAGTTCACTTAGAGCTCTCCTTAAGAATCAAGAGAGATAAGATATCACCACTCACTTGATCTTTAAGGACTCTTGAACACCACACTAGGGAGCTAGGCTAGTGATAAGCAAGAGTAGAGAGAAACAAGGGAGTTTAAACTCAACCCAAATGTATTCATCCAAAAGTTCCTTACATGCTGAGGTTCTCCCCACATTTATAGGCCTTAACAATCAGCAAAAACCCATAAAAAACAAGGCCAAACAACCAGCCAAATGGAAGGGGGGAAGGGGGGACCAAAAAGCAACAAGTACAAAAGCAAAGGTAAAAAGCTGCTAGTGCTTTTCAGATCTACAGCCCCAAATTCCAATGAGCATAACTTCCAAAATACTTGCCCAAATGGGTTCATTCCAGATATGGGCGAAAGCTCTAAAAGTCTAGTTTCCAGCAAGGCCTCTTGCAGCTTCAACTTCCTAGCCGTTTGAAAGTTACACCCTGAACAATGCAAGGATATATCTGCTGCCATCAGACTGCATCTCTTGGGAACTTGCTTACTTTTGAAACCCCAACCAAGGATTTGAATTCAAACTCTTTTGGTGGCCTTTCAGTACACTCCAAAAGGATTTCAAAAAGTGGATTTGATACTTCCAAAGTTCATCTAATGGTAGAGAAAATGGAGCTTCAAAACCCGGTACTGAAATGGCTGTTCTGGACAGTTTGCATAGCTTGACTTCAAGGCTGAGTTGGATTGGCGAATGAAGTCCAAATGACTTGAAATTTGCTTTATTGGAAAGCTAACTTCCTAAACTTAAAACCCAAGGCAACAAAACCGGCCTAAACCACCTTTATCCAAGGTGATTAGGGCCTCCAAGTTGCAGAACTTGCTGACCAGAATTGTTGGGTGATGGCCTTGATCTTCGATGAGTTTTCTCATGACTTGGGTGGCTTCTTAGACTTCCTTGGGGGTGGATTGCCTTTGAACTTGCTCATTCTCATTGCCTCCCATGGGTACATCATCCTCCCCTTGTTGGAAAGAATTTGCCCTCAAATTCTGAAGCTCTTCTGGGTGAATTTTGTGGGGCTTTTCATAGATGGGCTCTTGTGAGGAAGGAGATAAGTATTTCTCTCTCTTTTGGTTTGCTTCGACTTTCTCGGCTATAGGAAAGGAACTGTTGCATAATTATATTTAGTTTTGATGATAACAAGTCCAAGTGTAACATATTTGTCTAAGTAATGTTGTTCCAAACAAGCTCTCTAAATAGTGCCTACACTGTTGTTTGTAATATTCATATTAACCTGGATGCTAAATGTTGAGAACAAGTCTTAGGAATAGGTTCCAAGCTTCAGTGATGCAAGATTAGCAAACAACAAATCTCGCCAAACAGTTGGCTAAGTCTTAAGGAACAAGTTCTTACATTCAGCTATACAAGATCACCCGAGGAATCAAGGTGACCAAGGTGTTTGGAGCAGCATATTTATTCTTAACAAGATGACTGATTCTTACAACAAGAAGTCTTGGTTTGGTTCAGTTTTTATCTTTTAGACTCTTGTTAATATGCCAATCTTGAAAGTCTCAATTTAACACTTCTTAAAACGGTTTTTGACATTTGCTTTGGAACACCAATTTCCAAACAACCCTGCAAACAAGGTGCCTAAGGTGTTCCTGAAACTGCAGCAGCCTCGACTGACTGTTTTACCAGTAAATTTCCTTTGGTTGGATGCCAGCTCTAAAGGATCTTTTTATGAAATCCTAGGCTAACTAATTAAGTTCTAAAAAGGATTATTTTTGATTTGAAAAAGATTGCAAAACCGTTTTTGCTAAGGATCTCTTTTCAAAATTCTTATCCCTTAATTTTAGGCCGTGATTGATTTCAAATTTGGAACCGAAATCTTTATCCTTTTTTTGGGCTAAATCTGCACAGCTATATTTAGTGGGTAATTAGTTTTTATCCCTTGAAAAATCAAATTCCCTTATTTTAGTAAAATCTTATCTTCTCTAGCCGTTGGGAATCTTATTTGAAGAAACTCCTAAGCTGCTAATATTAGAAGATTTTGTTATCCTTTTTGAAAGTATTAGCCGTTGGGTTTGTGTGTTTAAATAATGAAATCTTCTCTCCCATTTAGATATCCGATTTTTACACAAGAAGTAAGAGATTTCCAAAAGCTGCATTTCAAAGAGAAAAACCATGACAGGCTTGTGCTTAACTGAGCTTTCAATATATTGGCATAATAGGACTTCATTGCACCTTACATCTGCTTAAGTCAGAAGCACCCCCAGTAAGGTGTTTTGTACCCCTGTTCTCAGATCAGAAAGTGAGTGAGTGTGTCTATAGTCGAGTGGACTTTGGACGTGTCCAATATAGTGTGATTGGACGTGGTGTAACATGTCTTAGGGAAGAAGGTTACGTGGGTTACAAGTTGTAACAAGGAGTGTTACTTTTGTAACGTGTTCAGCCCGTTAGTGAGGTGGTTAAATCGTACACGAGGTAGGTCATGGTTTTTCACACCTCAGTTGGGCTAGAGGTGTTTTCCACGTACAAATTGTGTGTGCTTTATTTCCGCATTTATTACTTTGAATTTCGCTACTGAACCAATTGGGAACAACCGCTGCAAACAAGGCTTAAGGTTGTTTGTGATTTACGAACAGTCTCTGCAATCAAGTGCTACGGCTGTTTGTCAGTTATTTGGCGAAAATCGGCCACCACAATTCACCCCCCTCTTGTGGCTGTGTACTCTTAGAATTCAACAAGTGGTATCAGAGCAGGTTCTCTTTCAAAAGGCTAACACCTTGAGAGATCCGTGAAGATGAGTGCACCACAAGGAATACTTGAGGGTCAATCCATTACTCGACCTCCTTACTTCAATGGCCAACACTATAGTTGGTGGAAAAACAGGATTGAGAACTACATACAAGCAGAGGATTACGAGTTATGGATGCTCATCAAGAACGGACCCCTTGTTCCCACGAAAGTGCTTGAAGATGGAAAGAAGGTTCCCAAGGAACCCGTAAAGTTTGATGCTGAGGATTACAAGAAGATGGAAAAGAATGCCAAGGCCAAGAAACTATTATACTTTGGCCTAGGACCCAATGAATATACTCGCATTTCAGAATGTGAGTCAGCTCAGGAAATATGGAATGCCTTGCAAGTAGCTCATGAAGGAACAAGTCAGGTTAAACAATCACGCATTGAGCTACTCATGAGGCAATATGAGCTGTTTGACATGGGTGATCGTGAGAATGTGATGGACATGTATACTCGCTTTACTCACATAACAAACGAATTAAAAACTCTGGGAAAATCCTTCACCACTGAAGAGTTGGTAAGAAAAATCCTAAGGATTTTGCCTCGTTCATGGGAAGCCAAGGTGACAGCCATTCAGGAGGCCAAAGACATGAACAAGATCACCCTAGATGAGCTGATCGGAAATCTTCAAACGTATGAACTAAGAAAAAACTCTCAACAGAAGGAGGAGGCTAAGAAAGACCGAGGGCTTGCTTTAAAAGCCTTGGAAGATGATGATTCAGATCTTGAAGAAGAAGAGATGGCAATGATGACTTGGAAATTCAAGAAGTTCTTCAAGAAAGTAAAAGAGAACAATAAAAGGAAGGACTTCAGCAAAGGCAGAAACACCCCCCGAGAACAATTCTCTGGGTGTTTCAAGTGTGGCAAATCTGATCATATTGTGAAGAACTGTCCACTACTTCGAGAAGAGTAAGAGCACGAACACCCTAGGAAACAAGGCAGGAAACAAGGTGTAAACAGTTTGGGAAAACGATTCTTGAAAGAAATGCTTGCTGCTCGGGGTGATTCTTCCGAGGATGAAGAAACTGAAACTGAAGAAGGTGCTGTAGCTCTCATGGCGCAAAGTGATACAGATTCAGATGACGAGTCAACAAACAGCCTAACTGATCTCAAAAACAAGGTACGTGGTCTCAATAAAGCAACTCTAGAAGAACTTCTGTACAATTTAATGGATACCTGTGCTGATTTGACAAAGGAAGTTCGTGATCTAGAGCTTGAAAATGAGACCCTTAAAAATGAAAAACTGGGCTTATATGAAAATATTAACATGCTCAAGGAAAACCTCTTTATAAAAGAGGGAGATTATTCTCGAGTGGAGGAAAAACTCCTTGAGGTGGAAGGAATGGTTGAGTCTTTGCTCGAGGAGAACAAGAGCTTGCATGCTAATATAGAAAAACTGGAAACCGAGCTTGTCACAACCAAGCGTTGGAACAAGTCCTCAAGAGCATTGGAGTGGCTAAACACTCATCACAGCCAAAACAAAAGAGGACTAGGATTTAAGCCCAAACAAACCGTTTACCCTGCAAACAGAAAGGATGTTGGATTACCTGAAAACATTGTTTGCTTTCACTGTGGTAAAACGGGTCACTTTCGATACACTTGTCCTTCAAGAAGGTATGCTATTAAACAAAATGAAGGTTATGTAAAACAAGTCTGGCTTAGGAAAGATGAGCTTTACCTATCTAAAAGAATGGGACCCAAGTGGATCTGGGTTCCCAAAACTAACCCTTGATTTGTTTTACAGGCTGAAGTGAGAGAGAACAACCTAGCAAACAACCCAGCAAACAGGCTAAGGTACAACCTGGCAAACAGCCCAGAGAACAACCTTGAAAACAGGCAGCTGTGGTATATTGATAGTGGGTGTTCGAGGCATATGACTGGTGAAAAATCCAATTTTCTCTCACTTACAGCTTCGGATGGTGGGAGTGTGGCATTTGGAAACGGCAAGTCTGGGACAATTGTCGGTATAGGTAAGATTGGTGAGTCCCACTCCCACTCGATTGAAAATGTATACTTAGTTGATGGTTTGAAGCATAATTTACTTAGTGTGTCCCAACTGTGTGATAAAAACAACCTAGTAGTGTTCTCATTAACACGTTGCTTGGTTGTAAACTCAAACACAGGAGATGTCGTATTAAGGGGGAAGCGACACAAAAATATTTACAAAGTATGTATTTCCACACTTCCCCAAAACAATCTGACTTGTTTGAGTGCCTTGAATGATGATGTAATGCTCTGGCACAAGAGACTAGGTCATGCAAGTCTATCTCTTCTGAACAAACTTGTTTCTAAAGACCTAGTTGTTGGACTACCTTCCATCAAATTTAATGATGACAAGGTATGTGAAGCTTGTGCAAAAGGCAAACAAGTCAGATCTTCTTTTAAATCGAAAAAGTGTGTAAGCACTACCCGACCTCTAGAATTATTACACATTGATCTGTGTGGTCCTATGAGGATAGCAAGTAGAGGTGGGAAGAGGTATGTGCTTGTTGTAGTGGATGATTACTCTCGATTTACTTGGACCTTGTTTTTGGCATCCAAGGATGAAACCTTTGAGAATTTTATTGCCTTTCTCAAAAAGGTTGAAAAGAGAGTATGGCACTCTTTAATTAGCTTGAGATCTGATCATGGTACTGAATTTGAAAACGCAAGTTTTATTAACTATTGTAATGAACATGGTGTTGATCATAACTTCTCAGCTCCAAGAATACCCCAACAAAATGGGGTGGTTGAGCGCAAAAATCGCACCCTAGAAGACATGACTAGAACAATGCTTATTGCTAGTGGTCTTCCTAGAAATTTCTGGGCAAAAGCATTGAACACCTCATGTTACATTATAAATAGATGCATGATCAGACCTATTTTGAACAAAACTCCTTATGAACTTTTCAAAGGCAGAAAACCCAACATTACGCACCTGAGAACATTTGGTTGTAGGTGTTTTGTGCATAATAATGGGAAAGATGCCTTAGGAAAGTTTGATCCTAGGAGTGATGAGGCAATATTTCTTGGTTACTCCTCTCACAGTAAGGCTTACAAAGTGTTTAACAAAAGAACCTTATGTGTTGAGGAAAGTGTGCATGTGCTTTTTGATGAATCTAACTCGTTGAGTGAGAATGATGCACAGGAGGAAGAATTTGAATTAGGTCTTGTTCGAAAAGAAGTGTTGCTCCAAGATAGACAAGGTAAGAACACCATGGAGAAAACAACTCCTGAAGGTGTTTCTCAGAACGACAGGCAAGGTGAGAACCAAACAGGGGGAAACACCGTTGAACCCTGTTCGGGACAACACTAGTCAGGTTCCTCAGGAACAGGCTCGGGCACTGATTGTGAGCCTAAGTCTCCAAGTGTTCCAGTTAGAGTAGAGCATGTGTCTGTGGATCCACTTACTCCACGGCCATGGAAGCACCAACGTTCACACCCTCTTGGGCAAATTTGTCTGATATTAATACTGGATTGCAAACTAGGTCAAAGCTTAAGAATTTTTGTGCATTCTATGCGTTTCTCTCTAACATTGAGCCAAAAATGTGAATGAAGCTCTTGCAGATTCAGATTAGGTCACAGCAATGCAAGAAGAACTTCATCAATTTGAAAGGAACAAAGTATGGCACCTTGTACCTCGACCTGCAGATAGAACAATCATTGGAACCAAGTGGGTGTTCCGAAACAAACTTGATGAGTCAGGAACAGTCACCAGGAACAAGGCACGGCTGGTGGTTCAAGGGTACAATCAGGAAGAAGGGATTGATTACGAAGAAACCTTTGTACCAGTTGCTAGAATTGAGGCTATTCGTATCCTAATAGCTTTTGCAGCCCATATGGAGATCAAGCTATATCAAATGGACGTGAAAAGTGCATTTCTAAATGGATACCTTAAGGAAGAGGTGTATGTCAAACAACCCCCTGGTTTCGAAAACAATGAATTTCCTGATCATGTTTTTCAACTTGACAAAGCTCTTTATGGTCTAAAACAAGCTCCTAGAGCTTGGTATGAACGCTTGTAAAGCTTTTTACTTGAAAATGATTTTAGAAGAGGCAAGGTAGACAATACCTTGTTTCTAAAATCTAAGGGGGAACATTTGTTGGTTGTCCAAGTATATGTCAATGATATTATATTTGGTGCAACTCATCATGATCTATGTAATGATTTTTCAAAAATGATGAGGAGTGAGTTTGAAATGAGCATGATGGGTGAGCTTAACTTTTTCTTCGGCTTACAAATCAAGCAAACTTCAAACGGCACCATGATCCATCAACAAAAGTATATCAAGGAACTACTTAAGCGTTTTGGAATGGAGTCGGCCAAGCCCATAGATACTCCCATTTCTCCTTCAACTAACTTGGTAATGGATGATGGGAGCCCCTCAGTTAAGGAGAAACTCTATAGAGGCATGATAGGGTCACTCTTATACCTTACCGCTAGTAGACCTGACATTGTTTTCAGTATTAGTTTATGTGCCCGTTTTCAGTCTTGCTCTAAAGAGACTCATCTTAAGGCTGTTAAACGGATACTAAGATATTTAAAATATATACCTGATTTAGCTCTATGGTATCCTAGAGGTTGCAATTTTGATCTTGTTGGATATGCTGATGCTGACTATGCAGGATTCTTGGTTGATAGGAAAAGCACCTCATGTATAGCTCATTTCCTTGGACCTTGTTTGGTATCTTGGGCAACCAAGAAACAACATTCAGTTGCCATGTCCACAGCAGAAGCTGAATATGTTGTAGCTGCTTCATGTTGTGCTCAATTGCTGTGGATAAGATAACAACTCAAGGACTTTTGTGTTGACACTAGATGCATTCCTATCTTTTGTGATAACACTAGTGCAATTAACATTGCCAAAAATCCGTGTCAACATAAAAGAACAAAACATATTGACATTCGACATCATTTCTTGAGAGATAATGTTGAAAAGGGTTTAATTTCAATGAATTTTTGTACCACAGAAAATCAAATTGCTGATATATTCACTAAGGCACTAGGTAGAGATCAATTTGAGAGAAATAGACTTGAACTAGGTTTGGTGAAAACAACCTAAGAAACCTGTTCTCTCCCCCTGTTCGCAACTCTTATATGCTGCGGATGCAATTTGTCCATAGCAATGTTTGCAGTCGAATCTTTGTGCTATTTGAATATATATATATAGATTGCAGAATGCGGATGCGTGTTAAAAGCCAACATAATTGGGCATGTTACTCTTATTACCGATGATTCGTATTCAAGAACAAGCAGCAAGAACAGGTATGTTCCTTGATTGTTAAATATGTGTAGCTAGTGTTTAAATGTTTTAAATTACACGCCTTCCCGAGGATAGAGTGGCGGCTACTTATGGCAAACACCCGTTGTAACGGGAAGATCTTTAAAAGATCTTGCCGTCTTCTCCCCCTTTAAATTTGCCAATCTTTACCTCTCTCTTATATCTTTTCTCTTTTCTCTCGAGTACCCGGCAAATCTCCTTCTCTCAAACCCTAACCCTTCTCAAATTCTTGCTCAAATGGCTTCAATCGAAGGCTCTGGAAGTTCTGCTTCTTCAATCAGGGGAAGGAAGCCATTCGAATCAGCCTCAGGAACAAGTCCTGACCTTGTTGTCTTCACGCCATTTTTAATGGCGATTCTAGAAGGTAAACCCTCTAGTCCTCCTCGCCCAATTAGCTTCAAACCCTTCCGGTTTTTGAAGAGTGTCGGACTAAAATCAGTAGGCTTGGGTTTAAAAGACATTCCCTACAATTTTGGTTGGGAATTGGTGGTATTTGAGGGATCAACTGTTTACCCCCCTTCTGAAAAGAACTCTGCCCAAGTTGGGAAATCTGGTGAAAATCTTGGGTCTAAAGATGAAGTCTTTGAGTCCCCTGTCGACTTCTCTGAGTTTGTTGAGCCCTGTTCTTTTGGGCTGTTCCCTGAAAAGGAAACAGTTGCTGAAACAGGGTCTGAATCCCTCAATTTTGTGTGTAAGGAGGACCTAAGGGATGATCTGAGGGGAAGTTCTGAGGAGAGATCCTTGGAAACAGGGGGAAGCCATGGTGGAAACATTTCCCCTGCTGAGCCTGAGTTAGCCACTCCGGTCTTCCAAACCGGAGAGAAAAGAAAAAGGGTTAAGATGGTGGCTAGGCGTAGCAGAAAGCCTAGATCAAGGCCACAAACAAGGCCTCAACCCTCAAAAGCCTCAGCCCCTTCTCCTCCAAAATCTGCTAAGCCCACGCGCAAATCTGGAAGAATTGCCTTCTACTCCACTCTTAGAACCACAAAATCTTCCACTCCAGTCATTGAGGAAATTTCTTCCTCTTCTTCTTCTGCGGGATTCTCGGATTCTGATTCTGAGAACACCCCCTTTAAACAGGGGACCCCGGTGTTCTCCGAGTCCTCCGAAGAACAAGCTCCTCCTAAGAAAACCACTCTCCCTGCCATTAAGTCTTCTCCTCTAATAGCCCCTCCCAAGAGAAAGACCTTCACCCCTTCTCTCTCCAAATCAGCTACATCTAAGACTACCTCTTCTGCTCCTTCCCTCAAAAGAGCGAAAAAGACCACTACCTCCCCTTCTTCTACCAAGGTTGCGCATCTGCTCAAGCGCAACATAGTGAGGGGGAAGATAGTGAAAGTTCCCTTTTTCCAGGAACATGGGTTAGAGGTGTTCCTGCAGAAACTGAGAGTCCAGCAGTGGTTGGATCTCTTTGCAAACACCGAGTTGGGGTGCTCTGGACCAGAGTTGGCTCAATTCTATGCCAACTGTGCTGTCACCGAAGGAGCGGTGACAAGCACCATTGGTGATAAAGAAGTACAATTTGATGCCCGCTCTCTGGGTGACATTTTGGGTGTCCCCTCACATAGTTTTGATGTGTATGTGAGGGAGGATAAGTCTGTCTTAGGGACAGCCAGGCTGCTCGAGCTTTCACAGCGATTAAGTCAAAACCAGGGTCTGCAAACACCCACCTCTGTGAAGAAGGGTGACATGACCCCCTGCATCAATTGCTCTTCATGTTCGCTATTAGGAACATAATTCCAAGGGGTCAGGGTCGTAATTAGGCTGATGCCCTAGATCAGTGCCTGGTGGATCTATTGGACAGGGAGGAACCCATTAACCTTCCTACCCTTATGATTCGCCATATTGCGCGTATTGCAAACACTGCTCGGGCACATGATCTTGGATATGGCTTTTTGCTGACGAAGGTCTTTGAGCATTTTAGGATAGAGCTCAAAAAGAAGGTAGCTGCCCAAATCATTGATGAGATATGGACTGACACCCTTATGGGGTGTGGCTATGCTTTGGCCGAGGACTCTGCCTCCAAACAGGGCACCAGACCACCTCGCCCTGTTCCTGGCCGTTCCTCAGGGAAACTTGAGGATGTTCTTCAAGACAATTCTTGGCTCAAGGAAGAGCTCTCTGCTGTCAAAGCTGCCTTAGATGAAGAGAAAGCCCTCTCTGCCAAACGCCATGAAGACCTCCTGGCCCTTCTCTCTTCTCTTGCTCCCAAAATCCCTTCTCCACAGTCACCATCACCCACTGCTCCCTAATTCTGTCGGATGTTTCCTCATGTTTTCTTCCCTCTCCCTTTATGTTTTTGTTTGGTATTATATATCTCTGGGCTGTTAATGAAATCTCTTGTTGTTGCCAACACCATGTGATTGCCCATTGTTTATGCTGTTTAATGATGCCAAAAGGGGGAAGATGTCTGACCATATGACTTCCATATGACTTGCTCTATGACCTAGCACCTAGTGTGGATCCCTATCAGCATTCTTTAAAGTTTTAAAGTTTTTTTTTTAATTTTTGTCAATATGGTCACTTGGTTTGTCATCATCAAAAAGGGGGAATTTGTTGCATAATTATATTTAGTTTTGGTGATAACAAATCCAAGTGTAACATATTTGTCTAAGTAATGTTGTTCCAAACAAGCTCTCCAAACAGGCCTACACTGTTGTTTGTAATATTCGTATTAACCTGGATGCTAAATGTTGAGAACAAGTCTTAGAAACAGGTTCCAAGCTTCAGTGATACAAGATCAGCAAACAACAAATCTCGCCAAATAGTTGGCTAAGTCTTAAGGAACAAGTTCTTACATTCAGCTATACAAGATCACCTGAGGAATCAAGGTGACCAAGGTGTTTGGAGCAGCATATTTATTCTTGACAAGATGACCATATTTATTCTTGACAAGATGACTGATTCTTACAACAAGAAGTCTTGGTTTGGTTTAGTTTTTATCTTTTAGACTCTTGTTAATATACCAATCTTGAAAGTCTCAATTTAACACTTCTTAAAACGGTTTTTGACATTTGCTTTGGAACACCAATTTCCAAACAACCCTGCAAACAGGGTGCCTAAGGTGTTCCTGAAATTGCAGCAGCCTCGACTGACTGTTTTAGCAGTAAATTTCCTTTGGTTGGGTGCCCGCTGTAAAGGATCTTTTTATGAAATCCTAGGCTAACTAATTAAGTTCTAAAAAGGATTATTTTTGATTTGAAAAAGATTGCAAAGCCGTTTTTGCTAAGGATCTCTTTTCAAAATTCTTATCCCTTATTTTTAGGCCGTAATTGATTTCAAATTTGGAACCGAAATCTTTATGCTTTTTTTTTTTGGGCTAAATCTGCACAGCTATATTTAGTGGGTAATTAGTTTTTATCCCTTGAAAAATCAAATTCCCTTATTTTAGTAAAATCTTATCTTCTCTAGCCGTTGGGAATCTTATTTGAAGAAACTCCCTAAGCTGCTAATATTAGAAGATTTTGTTATCCTTTTTGAAAGTATTAGCCGTTGGGTTCGTGTGTTTAAATAATGAAATCTTCTCTCCCATTTAGATATCCGGTTTTTACACAAGAAGTGAGAGATTTCTAAAAGCTGCATTTCAAAGAGAAAATCCGTGACAGGCTTGTGCTTAACTGAGCTTTCAATATATTGACATAATAGGACTTCATTGTACCTTACATCTGCTTAAGACAGAAGCACCCCCAGTAAGGTATTTTATACCCCTGTTCTCAGATCAGAAAGTGAGTGAGTGTGTCCATAGTTGAGCGGACTTTGGACGTGTCCAATATAGTGTGATTGAACGTGGTGTAACCTGTCTTAGGGAAGAAGCTTACGTGGGTTACAAGTTGTAACGAGGAGTGTTACTTTTGTAACGTGTTCAGCCCATTAGTGAAGTGGTTAAATCCTACACGAGGTAGGTCGTGGTTTTTCACACCTCAGTTGGGCGAGAGGTGTTTTGCACGTAAAAATTGTGTGTGCTTTATTTCCGCATTTATTACTTTGAATTTCGCTATTGAACCAATTGGGAACAACTGCTGCAAACAAGGCTTAAGGTTGTTTGTGATTTACGAACAGTCTCTGCAATCAAGTACTACGGCTGTTTGTCAGTTATTTGGCGAAAATCGGCCACCACAATTCACCCCCCTCTTGTGGTTGCGTACTCTTGGAATTCAACAGGAACCATCAAACTTCTTGGGCCTCACTTTAGGATTTTGTGATGTAAAGTTATGGGTGAGGGCTTGGACAAAACACTTGTGGGTTTGTGGCTTATTATTTTGTGGCCAAGGATGAAAGGGTTGAAAGCAAAGGGACTCATGAGGGGAGACTAATAAAGATAAGGAATGGAAGTCTCTTGTTACCTCTACTTTGTCTTCTTGATGAAAATATTTGGTGTTGTAAAGAGAGAGATGGAGTTCCTCTTTACGAGCTAGTTCTTCTTCCTTATAAAAAGATGAAGGAGCCGGGGTTGCTCCTAACTCTTTAAAGTCTAAGAGCTCTTCATCACCATAGTCTTCAAAGTCTAAGAGTTCTTCATCACCATAGTCATCAAAGATAGGAGGTAGATCAAACCAATTTGAATCTTCCTCCTCTTCGTTTACTTCTTCATCTTCGTAGAAGACGATTTCCTTCAAGGGGATCAAGGTAGGAAGGCTAGAAGTGTGATGACTCTTAGGACTCCCCTTGTTGAAAAGGATGTCCACACATGAGGGCCTTGAGCCATTCTTCTTAGGAAGTAGAGAATCATGTTCGAGCGTGTAAGTGGGTGGGCAAAAGGCACCCATCAACTTACCCCTCAACTTCTTCCAAGTTCTCACCTTCTCTTTTCCTTTCTTCCTTCTCTTAAACTTGTAATTCTTCCACCATTGAAGTGCACATCCTCTTAATTTTGAAATAACCACCTTGAACTTCTCTTGGTCACTAAGGTTGCGACAATCAAAGGCTTGCTCTACCTTAGAAAACCAAATGTAAACTCATCATTTTGGCCATAAAATCTTGGGATTTTTAGGCTAATCAACTCAATGTCAATCAAGGCTAGCTCTTTCCGGAAGTTCCTCAATAAAGGCATGGTGGATTAAATGCAAGGGTTCTTTGTGGGAGGGATTGTGTGCTTTAGCACGGTTAGGTAGGGCACGGTCGTGCTCAAGGGCCCGGGCAGGCCGTGCTGACTTGCTGTACTGAAATGGTGAGGTTAGACAGTGGCACAGTCGTGCTCTTTAGCACGGTGTGGCCGTGCTGCTTTGCTGCCGAGCATGGGCGCAAGTTACGGATGGTGATTCTTTGGGCTAATTTTTGTGTTTGAGTTAATGGTATGTGTTTGGGGTTGGAAGCTATGGCCTAGGAGAGTAGCCAATAGCTCTGATACCACTTGATGCACTTCTAAGACCTTGATATGAAGATCAAAGAAGGGATCTCAAGTAGAGAAGCAAATTGAAGAGAAAAGAGAAAGGGTTTGTAAGCATCAATTGAACAAGAAGATCTAAGCTTAGTTGGATAAGATATCACCACCAAGTTCACTTAGAGCTCTCCTTAAGGATCAAGAGAGATAAGATATCACCACTCAATTGATCTTTAAGGACTCTTGAACACCACACTAGGGAGCTAGGCTAGTGATAAGCAAGAGTAGACAGAGAAACAAGGGAGTTTAAACTCAACCCAAATGTATTCATCAAAATGTTCCTTACATGCTGAGGTTCTCCCCACATTTATAGGCCTTAACAATCAGCAAAAACCCATGAAAAACAAGGCCAAACAACCGGCCAAATGGAAAGGGGGAAGGGGGGACCAAAAGGCAACAAGTACAAAAGCAAAGGTAAAAAGCTGCCAGTGCTTTTCAGATCTGCAGCCCCAACTTCCAATTAGCATAGCTTCCAAAATACTTGCCCAAATGGGTTCATTCAAAATATGGGCCAAAGCTCTAAAAGTCTAGTTTCCAGCAAGGCCTCTTGCAGCTTCAACTTCCCAGCCGTTTGAAAGTTACACCCTGAACAATGCAAGGATATATCTGCTGCCACCAGACTGCATCTCTTGGGAACTTGCTTACTTTTGAAACCCCAACCAAGGATTTGACTTCAAACGCATTTTCTGGCCTTTCAGTACACACCAAAAGGATTTCAAAAAGTAGATTTGATACTTCCAAAGTTCATCTAATGATAGAGAAAATGGAGCTTCAAAACCGGGTACTGAAATGGCTGTTCTGGACAGTTTGCATAGCTTAACTTCAAGGGCTGAGTTGGATGGGCAAATGAAGTCCAAGTGACTTAAACTTTGCTTTATTGGAAAGCTGACTTCATAAACTTAAAACCCAAGGAAACAAAACGGGCCTAAACCACCTTTGTCCTGGGTGATTAGGGCCACCAAGTTGCAGCACTTACTGACCAGAATTGTTGGGTAATGGCCTTGATCTTCGATGAGTTTCCTCATGACTTGGGTGGCTTCTTGGACTTCCTTGGGGGTGGACTGCCTTTGAACTTGCTCATTCTCATTGTCTCCCATGGGTACATCATCCTTCCCTTGTTGGAAAAAATTTGCCCTCAAATTCTCGAGCTCTTGTGGGTGAATTTTGTGGGGCTTTTCATAGATGGGGTCTTGTGAGGAAGGAGATAAGTATTTCTCTCTCTTTTGGTTTGCATCGACTTTCTCGTCTATAGGAAAGGAACCGTCAAACTTCTTAGGCCTCACTTTAGGATTTTGTGATGTAAAGTCATGGGTGAGGGCTTGGACAAAACACTTGTGGGTTTGTGGCTTATTATTTTGTGGCCAAGGATGAAAGGGTTGAAAGCAAAGGGACTCATGAGGGGAGACTAATAAAGATAAGGAATGGAAGTCTCTTGTTACCTCTACTTTGTCTTCTTGATGAAAATATTTGGTGTTGTAAAGAGAGAGATGGAGTTCCTCTTTACGAGCTAGTTCTTCTTCCTTATAAAAAGATGAAGGAGCCGGGGTTGCTCCTAACTCTTTAAAGTCTAAGAGCTCTTCATCACCATAGTCTTCAAAGTCTAAGAGTTCTTCATCACCATAGTCATCAAAGATAGGAGGTAGATCAAACCAATTTGAATCTTCCTCCTCTTCGTTTACTTCTTCATCTTCGTAGAAGACGATTTCCTTCAAGGGGATCAAGGTAGGAAGGCTAGAAGTGTGATGACTCTTAGGACTCCCCTTGTTGAAAAGGATGTCCACACATGAGGGCCTTGAGCCATTCTTCTTAGGAAGTAGAGAAACATGTTTGAGCGTGTAAGTGGGTGGGCAAAAGGCACCCATCAACTTACCCCTCAACTTCTTCCAAGTTCTCACCTTCTCTTTTCCTTTCTTCCTTCTCTTAAACTTGTAATTCTTCCACCATTGAAGTGCACAACCTCTCAATTTTGAAATAACCACCTTGAACTTCTCTTGGTCACTAAGGTTGCGACAATCAAAGGCTTGCTCTACCTTAGAAAACCAAATTGTAAACTCATCATTTTGGCCATAAAATCTTGGGATTTTTAGGCTAATAAACTCAATGTCAATCAAGGCTAGCTCTTTCCGGAAGTTCCTCAATAAAGGCATGGTGGATTAAATGCAAGGGTTCTTTGTGGGAGGGATTGTGTGTTTTAGCACGGTTAGGTAGGGCACGGTCGTGCTCAAGGGCCCGGGCAGGCCGTGCTGACTTGCTATACTGAAATGGTGAGGTTGGACAGTGGCACAGTCGTGCTCTTCAGCACGGTGTGGCCGTGCTGCTTTGCTGCCGAGCATGGGTGCAAGTTACGGATAGTGATGCGTTGGGCTGATTTTTGTGGTTGAGTTAATGGTATGTGTTCGGGGTTGGAAGCTATGGCCTAGGAGAGTAGCCAATAGCTCTGATACCACTTGATGCACTTCTAAGACCTTGATATGAAGATCAAAGAAGGGATCTCAAGTAGAGAAGCAAATGGAAGAGAAAAGAGGAAGGGTTTGTAAGCTTCAATTGAACAAGAAGATAAACTAAGCTTACTTGGATAAGATATCACCACCAAGTTCACTTAGAGCTCTCCTTAAGGATCAAGAGAGATAAGATATCATCACTCAATTGATCTTTAAGGACTCTTGAACACCACACTAGTGAGCTAGGCTAGTGATAAGCAAGAGTAGAGAGAGAAACAAGGGAGTTTAAACTCAACCCAAATGTATTCATCCAAAAGTTCCTTACATGCTGAGGTTCTCCCCACATTTATAGGCCTTAACAATCAGCAAAAACCCATGAAAAACAAAGCCAAACAACCGGTCAAATGGAAAGGGGGAAGGGGGGACCAAAAAGCAACAAGTACAAAAGCAAAGGTAAAAAGCTGCCAGTGCTTTTCAGATCTGCAGCCCCAAATTCCAATGAGCATAACATCCAAAATACTTGCCCAAATGGGTTCATTCTAAATATGGGCCAAAGCTCTAAAAGTCTAGTTTCCAGCAAGGCCTCTTGCAGCTTCAACTTCCCAGCCGTTTGAAAGTTACACCCTGAACAATGCAAGGATATATCTGCTGCCATTAGACTGCATCTCTTGGGAACTTGCTTACTTTTGAAACCCCAACCAAGGATTTGACTTCAAACGCTTTTGCTGGCCTTTCAGTACACACTAAAAGGATTTCAAAAAGTGGATTTGATACTTCCAAAGTTCATCTAATGATTGAGAAAATGGAGCTTCAAAACCGGGTACTGAAATGGCTGTTCTGGACAGTTTGCATAGCTTAACTTCAAGGGCTGAGTTGGATGGGCAAATGAAGTCCAAATGACTTGAACTTTGCTTTATTGGAAAGCTAACTTCCTAAACTTAAAACCCAAGGCAACAAAATGGGCCTAAACCACCTTTGTCATGGGTGATTAGGGCCACCAAGTTGCAGCACTTGCTGACCAGAATTGTTGGGTAATGGCCTTGATCTTCGATGAGTTTCCTCATGCCTTGGGTGGCTTCTTGGACTTCCTTGGGGGTGGACTGCCTATGAACTTGCTCATTCTCATTGCCTCCCATGGGTACATCATCCTCCCCTTGTTGGAAAGAATTTGCCCTCAAATTCTCGAGCTCTTGTGGGTGAATTTTGTGGTGCTTTTCATAGATGGGCTCTGGTGAGGAAGGAGATAAGTATTTCTCTCTCTTTTAGTTTGCATCGACTTTCTCGTCCATGGGAAAGGAACCGTCAAACTTCTTAGGCCTCACTTTAGGATTTTGTGATGTAGAGTCATGGGTGAGGGCTTGGACAAAACACTTGTGGGTTTGTGGCTTATTAGTTTGTGGCCAAGGATGAAAGGGTTGAAAGCAAAGGGACTCATGAGGGGAGACTAATAAAGATAAGGAATGGAAGTCTCTTGTTACCTCTACTTTGTCTTCTTGATGAAAATATTTGGTGTTGTAAAGAGAGAGATGGAGATCCTCTTTACGAGCTAGTTGTTCTTCCTCATAAAAAGATGAAGGAGCCGGGGTTGCTCCTAACTCTTTAAAGTCTAAGAGCTCTTCATCACCATAGTCTTCAAAGTCTAAGAGTTCTTCATCACCATAGTCATCAAAGATAGGAGGTAGATCAAACCGATTTGAATCTTCCTCCTCTTCGTTTACTTCTTCATCTTCGTGGAAGACGATTTCCTTCAAGGGGAGCAAGGTAGGAAGGCTAGAAGTGTGATGACTCTTAGGACTCCCCTTGTTGAAAAGGATGTCCACACATGAGGGCCTTGAGCCATTCTTCTTAGGAAGTAGAGAAACATGTTGAGCGTGTAAGTGGGTGGGCAAAAGGCACCCATCAACTTACCCCTCAACTTCTTCCAAGTTCTCACCTTCTCTTTTCCTTTCTTCCTTCTCTTAAACTTGTAATTCTTCCACCATTGAAGTGCACATCCTCTTAATTTTGAAATAACCACCTTGAACTTCTCTTGGTCACTAAGGTTGCGACAATCAAAGGCTTGCTCTACCTTAGAAAACCAAATGTAAACTCATCATTTTGGCCATAAAATCTTGGGATTTTTAGGCTAATCAACTCAATGTCAATCAAGGCTAGCTTTTTGCGGAAGTTCCTTAATAAAGGCATGGTGGATTAAATACAAGGGTTCTTTGTGGGAGGGATTGTGTGTTTTAGCACGGTTAGGTAGGGTACGGTCGTGCTCAAGGGCACGGGCAGGCCGTGCTGACTTGCTGTATTGAAATGGTGAGGTTGGACAGTGGCACAGTCATGCTCTTCAGCACGGTGTGGCCGTGCTGCTTTGCTGCCGAGTATGGGTGCAAGTTACGGATGGTGATGCTTTGGGCTGATTTTTGTGTTTGAGTTAATGGTATGTGTTTGGGGTTGGAAGCTATGGCCTAGGAGAGTAGCCAATAGCTCTGATACCACTTGATGCACTTCTAAGACCTTGATATGAAGATCAAAGAAGGGATCTCAAGTAGAGAAGTGAATGGAAGAGAAAAGAGGAAGGGTTTGTAAGCTTCAATTGAACAAGAAGATAAACTAAGCTTACTTGGATAAGATATCACCACCAAGTTCACTTAGAGCTCTCCTTAAGGATCAAGAGAGATAAGATATCATCACTCAATTGATCTTTAAGGACTCTTGAACACCACACTAGTGAGCTAGGCTAGTGATAAGCAAGAGTAGAGAGAGAAACAAGGGAGTTTAAACTCAACCCAAATGTATTCATCCAAAAGTTCCTTACATGCTGAGGTTCTCCCCACATTTATAGGCCTTAACAATCAGCAAAAACCCATGAAAAACAAGGCCAAACACCCGGCCAAATGGAAAGGTGGAAGGGGGGACCAAAAAGCAACAAGTACAAAAGCAAAGGTAAAAAGCTGCCAGTGCTTTTCAGATCTGCAGCCCCAACTTCCAATGAGCATAACCTCCAAAATACTTGCTCAAATGGGTTCATTCCAAGCCTGGGCCAAAGCTCTAGAAGTCTAGTTTCCAGCAAGGCCTCTTGCAGCTTCAAATTCCCAGCCGTTTGAAAGTTACACGCTGAATAATGCAAGGATATATCTGCTGCTATCAGACTGCATCCCTTGGGAACTTGCTTACTGTTGAAACCCCAACCAAGGATTTGACTTCGAAATCTTTTGCTGGCCTTTCAGCACACTCCAAAAGGATTTCAAAAAGTGGATTTCATACTTCCAAAGTTCATCTAATGATGGAGAAAATGGAGCTTCAAAACCGGGTACTGAAATGGTTGTTCTGGACAGTTTGCATAGCTTGACTTCAAGGGCTGAGTTGGATGGGCAAATGAAGTCCAAATGACTTGAAATTTGCTTTATTGGAAAGCTACCTTCCTAACCTTAAAACCTAAGGCAACAAAATGGGCCTAAACCACCTTTATCTTGGGTGATTAGGGCCACCAAGTTGCAGCACTTGCTGACCAGAATTGTTGGGTAATGGCCTTGATCTTCGATGAGTTTCCTCATGACTGGGGTGGCTTCTTGGAATTCCTTGGGGGTGGATTGCCTTTGAACTTGCTCATTCTCATTGCCTCCCATGGTTACATCATCCCCCCCATGTTGGAAAGAATTTGCCCTCAAATTCTCGAGCTCTTGTGGGTGAATTTTGTGGGGCTTTTCATAGATGGGCTCTGGTGAGGAAGGAGATAAGTATTTCTCTCTCTTTTGGTTTGCATCGACTTTCTCGGCTGTAGGAAAGGAACCATCAAACTTCTTTGGCCTCACTTTAGGATTTTGTGATGTAAAGTCATGGGTGAGGGCTTGGACAAAACACTTATGGGTTATTATTTTGTCGCCAAGGATGAAAGGGTTGAAAGCAAAGGGACTCATGAGGGGAGACTAATAAAGATAAGGAATGGAAGTCTCTTGTTCCCTCTGCTTTGTCTTCTTGATGAAAGTATTTGGTGTTGTAAAGAGAGAGATAGAGTTCCTCTTTACAAGCTAGTTCTTCTTCCTCACAAAAAGATGAAGGAGCAAGGGTTGCTCCTAACTCTTTAAAGTCTAAGAGCTCTTCATCACCATAGTCTTCAAAGTCTAAGAGTTCTTCATCACCATAGTCATCAAAGATAGGAGGTAGATCAAACCGATTTGAATCTTCCTCCTTTTCGTTTACTTCTTCATCTTCGTACAAGACGATTTCCTTCAAGGGGAGTAAGGTAGGAAGGCTAGAAGTGTGATGACTCTTGGGACTCCCCTTGTTGAAAAGGATGTCCACACATGAGGGCCTTGAGCCATTCTTCTTAGGAAGTAGAGAAACATGTTTGAGCGTGAAAGTGGGTGGGTAAAAGGCACCCATCAACTTACCCCTCAACTTCTTCTAAGTTCTCACTTTCTCTTTTCCTTTCTTCCTTCTCTTAAACTTGTAATTCTTCCACCATTGAAGTGCACATCCTCTCAATTTTGAAATAACCACCTTGAACTTCTCTTGGTCACTAAGGTTGAGACAATCAAAGGCTTGCTCTACCTTAGAAAAACCAAATTGTAAACTCATCATTTTGGCCATAAAATCTTGGGATTTTTAGGCTAATCAACTCAATGTCAATCAAGGCTAGCTCTTTCCGGAAGTTCCTCAATAAAGGCATGGTGGATTAAATGCAAGGGTTCTTTGTGGGAGGGATTGTGTGTTTTAGCATGGTTAGGTAAGGCACGGTCATGCTCAAGGGCACGGGCAGGCCGTGCTGACTTGTTGTACTGAAATGGCGACGTTGGACAGTGGCACGGTCGTGCTCTTCAGCACGGTGTGGCCGTGCTGCTTTGCTGCCGAGCGTGGGTGCAAGTTACGGATGGTGATGCTTTGGGCTGATATTTGTGTTTGAGTTAATGGTATGTGTTTGGGGTTGGAAGCTATGGCCTAGGAGAGTAGCCAATAGCTCTGATACAACTTGATGCACTTCTAAGACCTTGATATGAAGATCAAAGAAGGGATCTCAAGTAGAGAAGCAAATGGAAGAGAAAAGAGGAAGGGTTTGTAAGCTTCAATTGAACAAGAAGATAAACTAAGCTTACTTGGATAAGATATCATCACCAAGTTCACTTAGAGCTCTCCTTAAGGATCAAGAGAGATAAGATATCACCACTCAATTGATCTTTAAGGACTCTTGAGCACCACACTAGGGAGCTAGGCTAGTGATAAGCAAGAGTAGAGAGAGAAACAAGGGAGTTTAAACTCAACCCAAACGTATTCATCCAAAAGTTCCTTACATGCTGAGGTTCTCCCCACATTTATAGGCCTTAACAATCAGCAAAAACCCATGAAAAAAAAGGCCAAACACCCGGCCAAATGGAAAGGGCGAAGGGGGGACCAAAAAGCAACAAGTACAAAAGCAAAGGTAAAAAGCTGCCAGTGCTTTTCAGATCTGCAGCCCCAACTTCCAATGAGCATAACTTCCCAAATACTTGCCCACATTGGTTCATTCCAAATCAGAGCCAATGCTCTAAAAGTCTAGTTTCCAGCAAGGCCTCTTGCAGCTTCAACTTCCCAGCCGTTTGAAAGTTACACCCTGAACAATGCAAGGATATATCTGCTGCCATCAGACTGCATCTCTTGGGAACTTGCTTACTTTTGAAAACCCAACCAAGGATTTGACTTCAAATTCTTTTGCTGGCCTTTCTGTACACTTCAAAAGGATTTCAAAAAGTGGATTTGATACTTCCAAAGTTCATCTAATGATAGAGAAAATGGAGCTTCAAAACCGGGTACTGAAATGGCTGTTCTGGACAGTTTGCATAGCTTGACTTCAAGGGCTGAGTTGGATGGGCAAATGAAGTCGAAATGACTTGAAATTTGCTTTATTGGAAAGCTAACTTCCTAAACTTAAAACCCAAGGGAACAAAATGGGCCTAAACCACCTTTAACCTGGGTGATTAGGGCCACCAATTTGCAGCACTTGCTGACCAGAATTGTTGGGTAATGGCCTTGATCTTCGATGAGTTTTCTCATGACTTAGGTGGCTTCTTGGACTTCCTTGGAGGTGGATTGCCTTTGAACTTGCTCATTCTCATTGCCTCCCATGGGTACATCACGGGAAGAATAAGGTGGGGAGGTCTTGGAAGCGGTATGTGTGCTCCAAAGAAGGATTTCGTCGAGCTGCCAAGATGCTAGAAATGGCTACAGTTACAGCCGAAGCCATGCCGCAAGCTAGAGACAGCCCTGAAGGAGGGAAACTGAGGTGGAAAGTGAGCAGAGACAAGAGAAGGATGCCAAGCTCATATTCTTTTGAGGTCCACCGACGATGGAAAGTTTGAGATAATCAAATTTCACGAGGCACATGTTCACCCCCTGTGCACACGCAGTAGGAGGCAGTTCCTCCTTTCAAACAGAAACGCCAGCTCCATCCATGAAGATATAGTGTGCAAGTATGCGTGAGCTAATGTAGAACCATCAAAGGTGTATCACCTCCTGAAAGAATAGGTTGGTGGGTATGAAAATATTGGCTGCACGCAGAAGGACTTGTAAAATTACCACAGAGATTTGAAAGCCCTCATCAAAGACACAGATGCGCACATGTTTATAGACGTGCTGAAGAATAAAAAAGAAATCGAATCAGGCTTTTGTTTTGACTATTAGGTTGATGAAGACAACTGATTGAAAAACGTGTTCTAGTCAGACTCTCTGAGCAGAAGAAACTACGCCATATTCAGTGATATACTGTCATTCAACATGACACACAAGACTGACCAGTATTCAATGATGTTTGCGCCATTCACTGGGCTAAATCACCACAGGCAGCTAATTTGTTTTGGTGCCAGTTTGTTGAGGGATGAGAAGTTGGAGTCCTTTCAGTGGCTATTTAACAGCTTCATGATTGCCATGGGCAGCCACATGCCGAAAACAATAATCACGGACCAAAATTTGGCGATCAGGCAGGCAATAGCCGATGTTTTTGAGACATCGATCCATCAATTCTGCATGTGGCACATGATGAGAAAACTCCCTGAGAAGGTAGGCCGTACGCTGAATGGCTGGAGGATTTAATTGGGCGCATCAAGGGGTGTGTATGGGCATCGGACTCTCTCGACGAGTTCGAGGAGTCTTGGGGGGAGATGCTAGAAGAGTTTGACTTAACTGACAACGAGTGGCTACGCCATATATACGTGTTTCGAGAGCTTTAGGTGCAAGTCTACTTTAAGGAGGACTTCTTAGGGCGTATTCTAAGGATGACGTCAGGTTCTGAGAGTTAAAACTCTACGTTTGGTTCCCTAACGTGCCCCAACCTTAGCCTGGCGGAATTCTGGGTCAAATTTGTACACGCTGTGGAGTCACAACGCCATCATGAGCGCAAGGCTGAAAATGCTTCTTTAACTTCATTTCCGGAACTGAAGATGTCCTATATTGCTGAAATAATTGCATAAAAGATTAATTGTTTTATTGTTTTATTTCATTATATATACATGGTAAACCCATTTTTTACTTCTGAAACGTTATAAGTATAGGATTGTATTGATCTAATGTTATTACTCTTTACAAACTAATTTAATTATAAAATCATTTTTGACTTGTCAAAATGCACAAGTAAAAGAGTATATGAAACCTTTATTACAACAATAATACTATGATTGTTTTATATCATTTTATAGTAAGCTCATTTTTGGCCTCTCAAAGTTATTATTGTAGACTAAATTTAATTGTAAAACTATTTTTGATTTTTAAATTTTAGGGGGAAAACAGCACATTAAATTCTTATTTATTATGACATTGGGATTGAAGAAAACATAAAAGCAAAAAAAGGGTAGCTAATAATAATATGACACTTGTCAATCTATCATCAATCCATTCATGTCATTCACTTTTCTATTATATATATGATATGATGATACGATGATATGATTCCTAGTTTAATTTTTAACATTGGGTCCTGCCTTTTTTTTTAAAAAAAAAAATCATTGATAAGTCTCAGACAAGCAGAAAACGATGTGATGTATATATACCTCAATTGAAATCAAGCGCAATGACCAGCTAGTTTCTTTGGTTCACATTTCGTTAGGTGTAATTAAAGGCCAAGCATGAAATGGCTCACTTCTATATCCTCAACATTTTAGTTTATGTTTTTTTAGTTGAATGCAAGTTTACTTAATCTTGAAATGGTCACTTTATCTTGAATGCAAGTTTTATATCAAGAGTTTTACCTAATCTCACGTACGAGTTTACCAGTTTCTCACTAGTTTATATAAATTCATATTCCTCAAAATAATTTCCTATTATATATAAAGCCAAACTAAGGATGTAATATGAAGAATCACAAACATGATCAGTCAATCATTGTACCTTTTGATCTTGTTACTTTTAATTACAGATTTCATTCATTCTAACTTTATTTGTTGAGCCAAAATAACCCCTCATATATTTGCCAAATGCAGCAATTTGGTTAAACATCAACATCCTATTTCCCTTCATTATCACTCTTCCTAGTCGATCATATTTATGCCATGATACATGCATATGCATCACACGTGGGGTCCTCCTGTTAATTAAAGAAAAATTAACCAAATGGTGCTGTTCAAATTAACACTTTTCAGTTTAGAGCTTTTCCTGCTTAGAAGAGTTGTTTTTGTTTAAAAGTGGGCCCCTTATGTCCATTGTCGTGTCAGCGCAGGGGGAGAGGGGAATTTAATATTCCAAAGCTGCCCCTGCCCCATTTCGTTCATATCATTTGAAGAAGTTAGGGACAGAGGTTGAAGGTGTGAGGAAACCGCACAAATTGACGATCAACGGTTAGGGGAGAGGTTGGAGGCCACATTGAGGGAGTGGAAGCCATTCATCTGGACAACAGAGAAGCAACAAAGGTGCCGAAATTATCAAGTGCTGGTGGTCGGTTCATCAGGTAGGGAAGGGAGTCTGCTGGGTTGCCGTACAGATTTCAAAGGGTTTTGCTTATTTAATTGTGTATAATTTTGGTGATTGTTGTTGTAATATATGGTAGAGGATGTTCAATTTTAGTTTGGAGTGGTGAATGGTGGGGGAAGGGAGGGATTGTGGTGTATGTTTGGTATAAGTGATGAACGGAGCAGTTGGTTTGTAAAAGTGAGGAACTGGGAGAATGGGTTGTAGTAGGTGGACATTACGGGGGAAAGACATGCATTGGGTAGGTTATTCGTAGTTTCCACAGTAACAGTATCCCTAAAATGCATAGTGGATAGCCTAGGTTATAAACTGAGTCTTTGTGGGTGGTGGTGAGGTTAGGTAGCGAAGGGGTGAAGTATAATGTGTGTGATCAATTGGTTGTTGTTAGTGTAGTGTTGTTGAACTAGAGTAGGCATGGTTTAAGATGTGAGGAGAATTAAGAAGTTTGTGAATTGGTATGCCATAATATCCCAGGAAATGCATTTGTGTAATTTAGGATAAGCAGTATGGTAATTGGTTTGTAGTATGTAAGATTGCTGAAAGTTGCAATTGTATATCCCAGATGAGACAGTAGTATGGTGGATGTGAATTGTTCCTGATATGTGAGTATCCCAGAATATGGTTTCGTATATGCCAGGGTTAAATGTGGGTATGTGACTTGTGTTTGTAAATGTATCCCAGGAATGACAAATGCAGGTCCCACAGTGAATACTAGATAGATATGGGAATTGAGTTCCCTATGTAGTAGTACCCCAGTAGATGCAATTGTATATCCCAGGGTATACCCTAAATACGTATGTGAAATGTGTTGGAATTAGTAGTATCCCACAGCGTAACCTTGGACATCCCAGGTTAAAGAATAAATAATGTTGATAATGTGAGCATACCAGGAGCTGCAATTGTACATCCGATGGTGAACCCTGAAAACGTGTCTGAATTGTGTTCCCAATATGTTAGTGAAAGTTGTATCCCCCATGGAGGACACTCAATGGATGAGCTGAATTTGCTAAGTACTAGTAACCCACAGTATGCAATTGTGTATCACAAGGTAAATAGTAGATATGTACAGAGCATGCATAATGTGAGTGTCCCAGAAGTAGTATTTATGTAACCCAGGTGAAGAAGTGGTTAGGGTTGTCAATTGCCTGGAAAATGTAGCCCCCTCCCAGGATAAGTAGGCATGTGAAGTTAGCTTGCTGTGCATTGGTATTCCTGTAAATGCAAATGCATATCTCATGTTAAAATAGTAGTAATGTGAATTGTTTTACATAATAAGGGTGTCCCAGAAGTTAACATGTTATAACCTTAGATGTAGAGGATGGTGTAGGTTTTCAAGTGTTCCACAAATGGCTGTCTATGTGACTAACCCTGAATTTGCAAGTGTGTAACCCAGGATATATGTATTGACGGTGTGACTTGAAAATGGGTGTCACTTGGTTTGTGTCAAGCATATGTTACTTGTATGCAATGTGGGTGTGTATGGTTCCATGTTGAGGGTGCTGGAATGACTTATTGTGATGGTATCATGCAGGTTCATAATGAAGAGGAGTGTCGGAAAACGACATGGGGGCAGGATCGTCAGATAGTGGAGGTGCTCAACCGGGTTCCCTGATGGATAAGGAGTGGGGAATGTCATCGGGGAGTGAGTATGTGCCTTCGAAGATGGGGAGCAGTATGAAGGACAATGTATCCATGATCGATGAGAGTTGTGAAGCTGTTGGAGGCTCTAGTAGCGAGGGTGATGATGCGGAAGAGGTATATGCTGATAGTGCTGAGGCTAGTGGGAAGGGGAAAAGTCAAAAGAGGAGAAGGGAACCCACAGTGGAGGGTAGGTGGCGGAGGCGAAAGGCAGCTGGAGATGGGTTTATGTTTGATAAGGACGGAAGGGGTTTGAGGGGCGTAGTTCCAGTTAGTGTGAGGGGAAGGTGTACACTGGAGAAGATATGCAAATTCAGCAAGATGTTGGAGCCATACCAGAAAGATGCAATTGAGGGGATGATATCGAAACTGATACTGGAGTATCGTCGTTTTTCCATGTAGAGGGAGTTGAGAGCAGCATTGTCGAAGGCGTAGGTGTTGCAGAGGAAAGCCTTCAGGCTTGCTGGGAGGCTCGTGCCCTTCTCGGTTTATGACATCGCCTTATTCACAGGTTTGCCGGTGACCGGTAAGATAGTAGAGTTTGGTGAGGATGATTTGTCTACGACTGAGCAAGAGAGGATGGTACACCTGCGCATGGCACAGTATGTGACAGAGAAGAGTGACAACCTGAAGAGTGAGAAAGAAAGGAAGAGGCTAGTGTTTAGGAACTACACAAAGGTGATGAAGAAGCTGTTGGACGAGAACAAAGAGCCGGAGAAGCTAGGGTTGTGGCTAAGTCTGTATGCTTGAAGGGTGATGAGTGGGGTTATGTTCTCGAGAACCCCTTATGGAGCTGCGTGGTCTGTGCAGAAGTATATGGAGGAAGTTCGCGGAATGGGCGAATATGTATGGGCTGAAGCTGTGTGCCGCATCCTTATTGAAGCCATACAGGAGATGCAACGGAAGCTAGAAGGGCCTGTTTTCGATATGCAGATGAATGGATTCTCCCTGCTTATTCAGGTTAGAGTTCATTAGGGGTGAAGTAAGTACGCTAAGTAAATGGCTGAAATTTGCTTCTATTTCTCACGTTTTACCCTTTTCTGTGCAGGTGTGGTTCTACGAGCACACAACAAGGTTTGCGCAACATGACAAGTGCATGTTCGCTCGGTTGGCAAGATGGGATAGCACCGACCATGAGGGAAGGTATGATGTATTCCAACTGGTAGAAGGAATCAAAGAGTCCAAGGTACGACAATGTTTCTAGTAGTCACTGGTTGAAGTTAATGATTGGGGGCGGAAGAATTGTAAAATTTTATTTTTGTCGTTATGACATAAGTTTGACGGCATTGTCGGTGATCCCTGTGTTGCGCTCTCGGGAGGAGAAGATGCTGGTGCCCACAGTTAGGGCTTTCATGAAGACAGATGGGTTCCTAGACTACATCCTTGATGGAGAGGTAGGTATTGTTAGATTCAGCAGGTATTTGTGGAACTGCCCCATTTGTGCTTGGGTGGTGTCCAGTGGACATGGGTGAGTAATGTGTGTATACGTTGACAATTATTTGGTGCTTAATGCAGGGTGTGCTGTCATCTGAGTTGCATCTGGAGCAGACACATGAGGAGTTGTGTGCTGAGAAAGGGAAGCATGTAGATACACTAAGAATGCTGGAATTCTGGAAGAGTCATGCGAATGAGTTGGAGGCTAGGTTGAAGATGTGCACGGTACCCGGTGAGGCCCAGGATATAGGGCATCAACCTGGAGGTGATGTCGGGGAAGACGTACAGAGTGACAGTGGATTGGAGTCTCTGGCAAGGGTAGTAACTGATTTGGGGGAAGCTGCTGCGCATGATTTAGTGCGGCTAAGGGTGGGGAAGAGGATGCAACTTGCCAGACAACAGTGGATAACCCAGGTCCTAGTTGTGATGCTCAGAGCACGCCACCGAGGATGGCCGATCCTGCTGCCCCTGTTGATGATTGTGATGATGTAGGGGATGCCCCCTAGTGCAGTGAGCCGCATGTACAGCCCTCCGCTGAAGTTGAAGACGTAGGCGGAAGAGCGGTTGATGCGACGGCCATGCCTTGCGGGGAAGTTGTTGTTGAACCAAAAATTTTGATAAATCATAAATTCTTGATATAGCTTTTTCATAGCTATTATGTCTTAGTATAAAAGACAAATAAAAGTGGATCCGATTACATAGTAAAAGACATAAAAAATAAAGAAAAGGTTTTTTTTTTTTGGGTACAAACGAATTTTTTTTATATATATTAAAAAAAAGAGCAAAATCCAGGCGTTCACTACTCAAAGGAGCCCCCGAACCAAAAAAAAACAACAGTCCACTGTAAAAAGAATAGGTTGGGTAATTAAAAAAGTGAAAGCAACAGTTCTTAGTATTTTCCTAGGAAAAGAAAGTGTTGTGTGGAAGTGGAGGCATAGCCCATTGCTGTCCTCTTTCCCTACGTTTGCTGCAATGTGGAGAGAGGTTAAAGAATTTATTCCATCAATAGATATAGAATGCACTGGTCAGAGAACAGAGAAGAAAGAAAAAAAGGCAGGGGAAGGAAGGCGAAAAACAGAGACCCACGAAAAACACAAAGGAGAAAGAAAAAAAAGGCAGCAGAAGGACAGTGAAAATAGAGACAAAAAAAGCAGAGAGGGTAAGAAGAAGCAGAGGGAGGCACGAAAAGAAACACACACTGAGACTTAGAGAGATTGAAGTGAAGAACAAAAGAAAAGAAAAAATAGAGTGTGAATAACTGCAAATTAAGGGAAGTACCAGAAGGATACAACAATTTAGAGGTATTGAAATCTCGTCAAGTTGGATCTTCTGCATGGTTATTCTTCCTTATGAATCACCTCTCTTCTGTCATATCTACTCTTCCATGGCCAAGTACAACAAAATAGACTCATCATACAATCAAAAAATGATGGGCCATAGAAGCAACAATGATCAAGTTCAATCGAAACCCGCGAATTCAAGGATCCTCCTGGATCCCAAGTCCTGCCGGACTTATAAATCTAGGGATTCTGCTGAATCCCGGATCCTGCTGGATCCATAAATTCTCCTAACACAAAAAGGGGAGCGGAAGAGCTTAAAAAAAATTATCATTATTTAAAAAGAAACAAAGCCTTCAAAACTGGAGTAGTCGTATCTCGCACAAGGAGTCTGAGAAAAAAGAAACGAAAGTGTGGGCGCCCAACTTGTGGAAACAAATTAATATGGAAATGGAATGTCAAGACAATGCTGAATGAAAATGGGAAGGAGACAAAGCCTGCCTATCCTTTCTATTAAAATTAATTTGGCCATGTGGTGTCAACACCAACCGTATAAATAAAGGAGTGGGTATTATTGATTAAAATCAAGTATTAATGAAGATAGATTGGACCTAAATAAAAACGCCTCATGCTGTTTGATAATATTAGCTAGGCTATAATGAGTTGAAGTAAGTCGTGTTCACAAATTATGAGTGGGTGCTAATAATATTTAAGCCCCTGCTTTAATTAAATTTTCCAAGGGAAAAATCAAATACTTTAAGCATCATTAGAACTACGATGACTTGATTCCACTAAGGATACGTAGAAAGCTCGATATAAAATTTTGTCGAGTTCGGTTTAAATCGAAGTCTGCAAACAGGCTCAAACCGACCCCCTCAAATTTTCAAGTCCATGAAATGAACCAAAATAAGCCTTTTTTATTTTTCCTCTCTTTAAAAGGTTAAAGTTATAGTTCTGTAACTTTTCGTTACACATTACGTAACCAAAACAAATTAAATGGGGAGTTTTTTTAAAAAGTCAAAGCCTTGTTTAAAAAATATGTATGGCAAAATTAATGGACCGACCCTAATGAAGGATTAAGTCGGTGAAATGGCCAAAATTACAACTCAATCAAGGGCCGTCAAAATTTTATTTTTGACATGGTCATTAAAGTACAATTCAAATGCCAAAATTATGGTTAAAATGAATAATATTTTAACCAAAATAAAGGATAAATTGAATAAAATAAAATTAAAGAATCACGACTGGTTTGATCCTCTATAAAAGAGGTACGTAGGCAGCTCATGACAAAAAGATGAGTACAACCCAAATTTCAAATCAAATAAAATTACCTGTTCCTTAACCTGCACGTGAAGAATGTGTATGTATAATACTCTTCTTAGAAGGTGCCTATACAACAACTATCTGATGCAACTAAGTTTTGAATACGAGATATTCGATATTAAAAATACGATAACTGTCGATTCAAATTATATAAAGTCTTATTAACTCAAAACAAAACAAAGAAAGCAAAAGTAAAACAGAACGAGTCGGAATCAAAAGGTGGTCGCCCGAGAGGGGGATGTAATTAAGGAGGTTCATCCTCTTGAATAGGGTCGTATTCAAAATAAACCGATGTACATTTTTGTACGTTGGAAAGTTGTGTTGTGCATATGGTTTATTTTTATTAAATTTTTTCCCAACAGTTGTTATTGGTGCACAGGAGCCCGTACGGGAACAGCAACAGCCAGAGCCGGTTGTTGGGGAATTCGATGCACTACCAGGGCCTCATGTTGGGGAGGAAGCAGCAAATACAGATGCTCCAGGTCCAGGTGTAGATGAGGTGTATGTGGGAGGTGATTCAGCAGCAGGGGAGGGTGTTTGCACGACACCCGCATCTTGAACGGCAAATGTGCAGGGATTGTACACCTGTCGTGATGGAGGGGGTGGAGTATGAGTCGATGGTTGATCCCGGGATGGAGTCAGTGCACCATGAACCACTGATGCCAGTAGACAATGTGGCCGTTGATCATGAGGCATCTGTCTAGCCCCCGTTGGGTGAGTCCGTATAGAGGGTGACTACTCCAGAGGAGGATGCTCAGATAACATGAGAGACTGAGAGGACGAGTCTTCATGCGGATGATGTGGGGTGCAAGGATGATGGTGGTGAAAAAAGTTCCAACATCGTCACCCGCATGAGGAGGAAGCCTCGGTGTCGAAAACCGACCGCAGTTCATTGCAGCCTATTCACTGACCCAACTAGTCTGGCGGGTGCTCGGAAGAGCAAGAAGGAGAAGAACGAAGGGATGACGGGTGTGGACGAGCCATGTGTTGCCAATGACCACGGTGAGGGAAGCATGTACCCATCTATTCTTGATGTGCAGCTGCTTTCAGTGGAAGGGTCAGGCATCGCCCCCAGTGTGGAGGAATTGAACAAGCTAAAGTTGACGAAATAGGTATTGATGAGCTTTGCCTGCATGTACTTGGTTGTCTATGTACTTGAAATGTGTAACTCATGGTTGTGTATTATACAGGTGTTGACATGTTATATTTTCGCCCCCTTGTCAGCAACGGAGATGGAGTTGGTGACCAACGTCGAGAGTAGGTTTAAGGGCATATGCCCGAATGGCAGATAGTGGTAAGTACATGCGAGGTGGGTTTGTAGTTTAGTTTGTGTGACATTGTTAGTTTATGCCTTTACGCCTAACTTGTGCGCTGACATTGACAGACAGGGAGGAGGACCTACAGGAGTGTCTGTTGAAGCTTGTGCCTGCAAGCTGGTTATAGGGTCTCATCCATGTGGTTCCAAAGGTGGGAGCCAGGGACAGGTCTGGGAAGTACTGTATTAGAAACCTCACGATGGAGTTGTTCACCGAGCTCCTCCATAGGTGACAGCAGACCTAACCCAACTTGTGCTGGATGTCGGTGTTTTTGAAGCACCACATGAGTGCATGAAGCCGTAACTATGGATTTGACGCCAAACCGGCCTTCTTCATGTGCACATGACTGCACTGAATGCCACTGACTCTTGTGTTGGTTTCGTAGGTGACTTTGCACAACAAGGGGTGTATCTTAGGTATCATATGGGATAGCTTCGAAGCCACCCCTCAGCCGGACGTATGCTATGTAGGACACCACCAACTATTTTCATTGCAAACACAATGACAGAATTCTGTAATGAATATGTTAGGACCTGCTGCTGAGTGTAGGTCTTCATGTCCCTACTGGAGATAAGTGACGGGCACTGGTTACTGCTTGTTGCGGATTTGCGTGAGCGTTCCTTCCTCGTGTACAATTCTTTACCCAGCCCAGCGGCCTTGTGGATAGCGCAGTGAGTCGTTTATGTGTGTTGTGCTTGGTGCTTCAAATTTGTGTTTCATTTAAACCGATGTAGGTCGGTCCATGTGTACTACCTCACTTATTTTGTTGACAATGTTTACATGTGTGAAGAGGATTTCTTTAGTCCTTGTATTCCTCCGCTCCACCACATATACTGACACAAGACACTGGGATGTCGTCACATCTAAATGCCTAGAACAAAGAAAGTATGTGTACTCCACTCCTATGACCACTGCACCGTGTCTGCATGATCTTATTTAACCGGGTTAATGACATTACTGTTTGCTTCTTTTGATAGTGGACATGATTGCGGGGTGTTTGTTATGGCTTTCCTGGACTTGTTGTCCCTAAAAGCGGATGAGTTTGAGCTCGACCAAGATTGTGTTACGCATTATGGGGACAAGTGTCTGCTTAGCTTTCTTGACATATCTAAAGTCGGGCACATAATTCGTTGATGTTTACATGTGAACTGCAGGTTTGCCTCCCCCCTAGTGGTTCTCACCTTACACATAGGCAGTGGGTCCATGTAGCGTAGCTTTGTTGACAAAGTTTAGTGGTTGTTTCATGGTTTTTTATTATTTGTTTGGTATTTTTTGCATCGGTCACTTTCTTGTATTCTGTTATAAACTGTTGTACTTTATTAGGTTGTGTGGATCTATTCAGATCAGTAGGTCACTGACCCACTGGAGTTGCAAGCCAGTTTGGTTCTGTTGTATATGCCTATTGTTTCTGTGTATGTATAACCCAGGTTAGTCAGTTGCCTGGACCGGGTTACCTATAAAAGTTGCATTGTACTGTATGATTATTTACCTATGTTTGCTGATCATGTACATCTTGGGATATTGAGGTCATTTTGTTGGGCTAATGAGAAACTCCAGCATATCCTCCTTCCTGTTTATCAATAGCTGTGGTTATTGACCTGAATTTTTTGAGATATTGATAGCGTACCCTATGGTTGGCAAATGGATAGCTCGGGATAGTGAGCAGGTTACGTCAGGATATGAATATGGATGATGGACTGTATTCATCATAAAAGCAAATGAGTATTAGGTTTCCTATTTCCACATCACCCATACCGTATGTGACAAATGCATCCGACATAAGCACCTTCTGAGGTGTACTTGGTAAGGAATTTTTATTTACCCAATCCAAGCCACTTCATAGGGCCTTGCAATGTAGTGTAGTTTCCTGTGTTTCTATATAGATTACCTGGGTTAGTGACATTAGGGGCTGGGGAGTTTGTCACCTGCTTCAAGTCGGTGATGTGTTTTGGGGGTTGATTTGGACAACATATCCTGAACTAGCCGTATGGAGATCCCGGGTTAGTTAGCTGTTTATCTCAGGCTATCGACATGGAGGACCCCGTAATGATGTGAACACTGCATTTATCACCTGCCTTAGAAACGTACAATATACCGTGCTACGGAAATGGAACGGGAGGTGGGGCCGTAATTAATGGGCAGACATCCGTGCATTGTCTATTACCCAATGCAGAACGACAACTGTGAAATAAGGCAAGTTATAGCGTTTCTGTCGGTGCAGTACACTTCATGTCATAGGGCACTGGACAGGGATACTGAATTGGTGCGCATCAATGATCCTATTATTGTCACATCCACAATCCAGGTAAGTGTCCTTTGTTTGCTGGGATACTAATTTGATGCACCTCAATGATCCTGTTATTATTAATCTCACAACCTGGGTTAGTCTCCGTTATTATCTAGGTTACTGACATGTTAGACGTATATGGTGCACATGTCGATATATCCACAACCCCGGTTACTGACCTTTATTGTGTGGGATGCTGATGTGGTCCACGTCAATTGTCCTCTTATTGTGACATCCACATCCTGGGTTAGTGATGTTTATTAAGTGGGATACTGATATATTGCAGTATGCCACTGGTGAAACTTATACACACCCGGGGTTAGTGACTAGGGTTGGTTGACCTCTTCATGGCGTACTACCCATATTACACCTCTATCACACTGGTTAGGAAATGTTCTGGGATATTTATTTGTTGCACCGAAATAGTTTTATTATTGTTATACCCACACATACACACCATTGCATTCAAATAGATAACCTATCTTCTACACATACAATACATGGGGATGCTTACCTGGAACTATCCACAAGCATTACAGGTGGGAGAGTAGTAGATACCTACCTATGCACACCATTGTATAAGGTGGATGTACAAGAAGATGATGAAGTTGACGAGAAGAATAGTTGTCACATACAGGAAGTTTGCGCTTAAGTGGTGTAGTAAACTTCCAGCATGTGACACAAAACATATGGTACTGCAGCCGGGGAGTGCTGCTTTGTGAACATATCCCCAATAGCTCACGTTGATGTAGTGACGAAAACAAAAAAGTCTAACCCATAACCCGGGAAATGAGATTAGATGAGGACACCTGTGCATATCATCACGTATACGATAACCGCAGTGATGCATACACATAAGCTCATTAATTAACCTCTCATGCCGTCGTTGAGGAGTAGCTTCACACCCTTTTCGGCGTCCATGTACCGGCGGAGACCAGCTGTGGCAGTCAACAAATTAGCATGCAATGATCTGTTCTTTGCTTGAAGGTTCATAATAGATATCGTGTCAGTCTTGGTTAGGCGATCATCCACCCACTCAAAGTGCTTGCACTTCCTCTACATCACATGAAAAATGCACATGTAACTACAAATGACAATGCATGTGTGGATGTAATAATAGTCACAAGTGTACAGAATTTTATGGGCTGGATTGAATACCTTGTAGCACACCATGTGCCTCTGATATCTATCGCCCTGAGCGGGGATGATGTCAACAGGCATACCACAGTCGCAAAATATGACCAACTCAGTGTCTTTCTCCGAAGGTGTTGACATTAGTATATCTGACTAGGTTGGTTGGATTTTTAATTGTGGTTGGTATGGGTTGGCTGTACCAACGTTTGTGTGGAATGCTTAAGTATTGGGGAGATTTTTGCTGCATTCAATGAGGTTTGGGAGTTGGTGGCCATTAAATATGATTGACCCAGAGTGGGTCAGTTCATGATGGGGGATTGTTTTGGACGGGACATTTTTCCTCCAAAATGAGAGTGGGTATCCCGCCAATCCCACATCATTATTAGTGGTGGGCTCCTCTTTTTTGGTTGACATCACATTTCAACTCTCCAATTGTGAAATGGGGACCTCCCAAAAACGTGGCTCGGCCAAGCACCACTTCAATCATATTCCAGTACATACTAACATTGACAAAGTTTGGTCAACAAAAATGAGTTAGTCAATTTTCACCAAATTTCACTTGTTTTTTTGTTGGTTAAGCACACCCCATTTACGTGCAACCTCAGGTGTGACTCAATTAAGGGCAACATGGACGTAGTCACTATAATTGCAGTTCACATTTCATAACTTTGAGGACAAGCTTGTAAGTTTGCCTACGTGCACCTCACATACAATACACATTTGGTACATACCACATACCAGATGTAACGATTACATTTGATAAAACAATCCCAAAATATTAAACATATGATATGGTGGTCACGTTGCGCTCCCAAAAAACATCCAGGATGGCACACCTTAAGTTGACAAAAAAAAAAAGAACAGCATCTTTTCCATATACATGATTTGGCAGGTCGCGATTGCAAAAAAAGAAAACAACCCCCATGTGACGACTTCAGCCCAAACATATAACTCGGGTCTGCAGATGCGAAGGCCATCCCTAAAAAAGGGAAGGGATCATTCAACGCCCATGATCCCTTCACGCCTACCTTCAACGCATGCAGAACGCAAGCAGGATTGCAATTGCCGCCACAGTAACTCCGATTAACTTCCACAGTGAGTCCACTTCTGCCCGGCGTTCAGCGTCCATGTGCATGTGCTCTTCCCAACTCCAAAGCTGGGCATTGCGGTCATCTTAAACGCAGTTCCTCTCCAGCGCATGCTCATGTACAAGGTCGTCTATCACCTCCTTTGCCCGTTTCGGGAAGTCCGGGTCTGTCAAATAAAAGTAGTCACAGGCGACTTCATCCTGCACCCAACCACAGTCATTAGACAAGGCCACCAAGTGAGTACGTTAGGATGGATAGAGTTGGATAAGTGCAAATGAACTACAACTGTATGATAAATGTGGATTAGGACTTACCCTTTTCGGACACCGGGCATACCATCGTCGATATTAACCGTCACCTTTGAATATGTCCACATCCAATCCATATTTGCATGTGTACGCCTCCATTGCACAACAATTGCATGTGAAATTTGACTCTGAGCTATCACTTGTGGAACCCAGGTTGACTGGTTAGGAGCACACAGTGGCAAATGAGATATGCCTTATACCTCAACCCCCCAATTTAGTGTAGTCCTTCAGGACTAGTTGCCATTCCACCTGTATGTAATAATGTCTATCCCCTACATTATACCCTCCACCAACAAAGTAGTACATGGCATTCAATTGATGTGGTTGGATTGCATTCACTGTACGACTATTGAATTGCACTTACCAGTGAGATAGTGTATTAACTTAATACAAACCCTCCCTTTCATTTATAGTGGTTGGTTGCAATAGTGATGTTCCACATGGAACTCCCTTGGCCTCATGCGTTATGTTAACACCCAATAAGATATAGTGCAATTTCCACAATCATATCATAACTTATTTCCTACCTTCCCCCTTTAACGGTTAAAACAAAATTGGTGAAACTGTGATTTGACCCCACGTATACGTTTCATTAAACGACCACCACCCACATCCCACGTTTGCGAGACACATAACCTAGGATACATATTTTGCGAGTATGCCCTTTATGTTTGTTGTGTGCGATGGAAAGAAATGCGTTTCAACTTTGCAGCTGGGGATACATTGGGAATCTGTAATGCAAATATCTCGGGATAATCCCCCAATTTGCTGGGCTATCGACAGGTTCGGAATGCGGCAAATTCAATCCATACACGATAAACATTACATTATCTGTTGCATAAGTTGTTACATACATTGGAAAAAGGGTAGTCCTCTGCCGGTGTTTGTCATGGACTGACGTTACGTCCTAATGTAACGTGGATTATTCTTCAATTACGCCGTCTGATATAGTGATGAGTAAGTACATATGATAACGAAGACCGCCGTCCACTTCATCATAGTGGACATCTACTACTCTCCAGGCATGCATTAGAGACGATTTCCACGTCCCCATATGTGGGGTACTTACACTAAGCCCTGCACAATAAAGGTTGTCAACTTATGATGCACATACGTGAACATCTTATTAAATGGACATACTTCCAAACCGAGTGTGAGATGGTTCACTAGGGTACGTACCTTCACAATACAAGACATGTCCATGTCATGGCTAGTGAAACCACACACTTCTACTTTGGAGTTGTCCCAGAGGATGGTAACCCCCCCAACAAAACCAAGGGGCTGCCTATAGTAGTAGTTGAGGTGGTGAGCCTCGTCAAGGAGCCTTCGTGCATTACGACTGCCAACACGTGTGTCTGTAAGTACTACCACATATGCCCCCATAATTGATGTCATAATGAACAGGTTTGGTCAGAACGAAGCTCTCGCAAGCCCTCTGCAGTTCCATACCTAAATGCGTACGTCCTGACATGTCACTGGTGGTACACATGACGTGAAACCCCGGTGGCTTGCAGTTGTCGCATTCGATACTTCATACACGACACCATTTAACTCATTAAGGGTGGCTAGCTTAATGTTCAACTTTGCTGCTTCTTGGCCGGGTGGGAGGGCCAATAAGTACATGTCATCCGTCCAGCCCTCATAACGGATGGTGTTTACAACCGATGTCACTTGGCTTCGAACTTGTGGAATGAACGCTGGGGCTGGCGTCAAGTCGATGTCATACACCTCGAGCACTTCATCTTGTTCACCAATATGTTCCAAACGGAAGCAACGACGTCCATCTACCCACAGTTGTTCTTTCTACTCCTGTGGCTAGTTTGGATCAAACTCCCTGACCAGGGGAACTTATTTGGGGACAAGTTAACTAGAGGATAGCAAACACTGAAGATTTTGTAACTTTTCCGCTCAGATGGATTGAAATCATCCCATAACTGCATAGGGAAGTCCGTGAAGGTTTGGAGGGAGATGTTGTCAAAGGGGTAGAAGTGACCCCCTTGAACCCACCCAAGGGTTGGTAGGGATTGATTAGAACTATCAAGTTAGCCATACTGAAGTCGAGATAATGGTTAGGAATGATTGCGTATATTGTGTGTGTCATCAGAGTGGGTGTTGCAATGTGACATATGAAGGCCTTATGTAGACGTAGATGTCATAAACGATTTCACGTACCTTCACCCACCCCCACCTATATAGGTCCTTTTGTTATTAACTTGTATAGTGACTATGTACCCCGACATAGTCAGAATTGGTACTTATAGTTATCGTTAACAGTGGCATTAGTCCGGTGCAATGTGTCAATTTATGTTTTGTACATGTTATTAGGTGGAAGTACATTGCAAATAACATTCACCGTAGGGCCTCGTTCATGATCATATTTTCAAGTCTCACACAATGTTACAGCTATCCAAAGCACAGCCTCACATATTGGACAAATTTTAATCACTTTTTTCTGGTGAGGACGTCTCCATGTCGTACATTTGTAACCAAATTTACTTCTACTTCAACATCCATTATTTGTTATGATCACTACCACCATCATGGCAGGTGACCTCCATTGAGTGTGATGTGTGTCCCCCATCCCATTAGTTAGCAGATGTTTGGTGGCATGCTTCGGTTGTTGAACACAAATCACACCGCACTAACCCGGGGGTTCCCTTGATAGTTCCCCTGTACTGCTCCTTTAAGTAATGTGCACTCACCTTGTTCCACTGAATTTATGTCTTCCACCCACCTTCCCCATCTAACTGTCTAGAACTTCACACTCCCACTGACCACATTAATTGCCCTTCCACCACTCCAACCACAATAGTGTACACCCACCAATTCCCATACATAGCCTGGGATAGGTATTTAAACTAACCAGTATGCATACCCCGCTTAACACGATGCATTCATGGGATATTCATATCATGATGTTAATATAAAGCCCCTAAGTAACCAGGGGAAAAAAATGGAAAAACCAGAACCAGAATGCACAGGCGTTGTAAATTAAACATGAGAGGTTGCTGCTTATGTACATGAACCTCCATCAGGCAGATGATTAGGTTTGCAACCCACATGTTTCTACACAGCCAGTACGCAGGGGAAGTGAAGCTGATAAAAGCCCGACTGCATTCATATGATTCTATCATTACACAGCAACCCAACTGCAAGCAAAACACGAACACCTGTACCACCACATGGCGTTGCAAAATAATTAGTTACGATTGCTGCTTCTGTACATTAATCGGTAGAAGGCGACCAATTATGTTGGCAATCCACATTAATAGGAAAACTATCCCAGGATTTGCATAAGGAAATGACATGTTACCTTCATGTTATACCTCCTGTACATAGTTAGCTTCAAATAAATCCTCCATGGGTACAACAATCGTGGTCTCAGCTGCATTGAACTCAGCTTGCGGATTCCTGCACGTGTTTCTGTAGTGTCTAATCTCTCCGCATTTTGAGCACTTCTAAGATTCAATTCGCCTCTTTAGTGGTCTGCCTTGTGGACGTGGGTTCAATGGCGGAAGGATTCTTCAGTTATATCCGTCATCCAATGCTTCCCCGCCTATAACCAGACCCATGGCATTGTCCACGGTTGCAGAATCATGCGTCTCCATTGGATGGAGGCTGTTCATGTATATCGTATTCTGACCGCCCGCCTTGTAACAGTCACTTACATAATCATACACCCACAAATTCTGCTTGTCAATGACTGCCATTGCATGTGTACACAGCAGGCCCTTCAACTACCACCACTTGCAGCTACATTTCCTTTCTGCTAGATTCACCACTAGGCTATGATTGTTCATGAGGAGCACACTATACTCTCCATGGGCTGTGTTAAATAGCTTTATATCTACTACGGAACCAATGGTGCCCAGTGTCTTCCTCAGCTTCTTCTCAATTCTATCACCTACACTATTCTTCCACTTTTCGAGCTCCATCTTCTGGTTATCAACTTTCAAACCGAGCTTCTGTATATGTCCACTAATAAGCCACGGGATTGACATACGCCGTAATGAACACATCCAGTTGTTCCAGTTCTCCACAGCATTGTTATTCAACCTACCCAACCTCTCCTTTGTGAATTTTGATTGCGCCCAATGTTTGAGCTCATTACGCTCCACCCAAGCTACCAATTGCTGCTTGTATTTCCTCAACTCCTTAACTGTAACTCCATACTCAACCCCCGTTGGGGCATACGTAATCATGTTGAACACCTCCTTCATCAAGTTCTTCGATGCCTGCCGTCGTATCGCTACCTTCCCCGCGTATGTAAGAGAGTTCTCCCACACGTACCGCAAACAGTAGCTATGATTCTCAATCCTAAACACCCTCAACACCGTAGAAAGTAACCCCTGATTCCTATCACTCATGATCACAGGTTGTATTCCACCCAAACATTCGCGTAGTACAGTCAAAAACCAGAACCACTCATCGATGTTCTCCGCAGACACAATTGCATATGCAACGTCAAACAAGTGGTCATCCGCATCAAGTGCAATAGCTGACAATATAGTCCCCTCATACGGCCCACTCAAATTAGCTCCATCTACAAATAATATCTTCCTACACCCAAGATGAAACCATTCAATGATGCACCATATGCGACAAACATTCGCTTGAACCTGGATACCTGCAGCTCACAGAATGCTCTTGAATTAGGATTAGCCCTTACAATAGCTGCATACATCCAGGGTAACAGCTTATAATGGTCTTCCGGTCTTCCATTTGCTAGCAACCGTACATATTCATGGGCCCTCCAGCATTGCATATATGATACCTTCATTCCCATCTCTAGCTGTAAATCCTTCAATATCTCTGGGGTTGTGTAACTGTCACTTAATCAAACCTTCCCTTCAATGAGAGTACCAAGAAGACTCGCTCATATTCGCCTTCTCCCCCACTTCCGGATTTGGCACTCAGCTCCCACACTATGCACATGCCTTGGTTCAAACTCCTTCACATACATTCCACCTCTTTTTAGGTGGCCCCTCACACAGATGTAAAACCCACACCCTTCTGCAGTGCACTTCACAGCAATTTGCTGCCGACAATTTCGTACATACCTATACTCAAATCGATTCGCTATGGCATACTTCCAAATATTTATCTTCACCTCACTCGTAGAAGCAAACACCTGCCCCTTTGCTTTGATTTCCTTCTTCTATATTAGCATCCTCTTTCGATATGCCTCAGCTTGCACCCCCCAATGTTGGCCACACTACACCATCCCCTGCTTCATCGTCGTTAGAGTTGGAGCTTGAATCACCAAATTCGTCCTCAGGTATATCAAATGATACACAGCTCCTTATCACCTTCGTATGTTCCTCCATGACAGCTGCCTCATTAACTTCCTCCTCTTCTCTTGTATTTCCTTATGCAGCGTCCCTGCTGATTAAAAAAAAACCCACAAATGATCAGTCATTGTTTGTTACTACTGTAAATTACTACCTAAAGCCACATGCTTATCCGCCACAAACCTTCTTACCTTACAACCTGCTCCGTTACCACTCTCCCATCCATCGCACGAGCAACGTCACCTGCAGCATCAACTGTTGCCCCACCCCTCCCACGGTCAGTACAACCATCCCTTTCCACTACTCTTCACACGCTTCATTCCCATGTACCCGTTGCACACACGGACCTTCACTCCCTACAACATAAAGGTAAGTGTACTCATCGTTCCCCTTCATCAACTTCTTAACATCACCATCTCGTCCTAATGGCAATAAATCCAATTGATTACACTTCAAACTATACCACATCCGCTGACCCCTTATACCCTCCCCCATTGCCTCCTCCGCTATTCGCAACACTTCAAGCACACCCATGTTCTTCTTCACCCATACACAGTCTTTCCTTTCCTTTGGTAACATAACTTTCCCCCCGAACCTTCCTCTAACAACCCTTCTCAACATATACACAACATCTCTCCCTGCCATAACCACCTCCTTCAACGGCATTTTGTCCTTCTATTGTGGTGCACACTAACAATCAGCCGCAAATATGCACATACTTGTCAGCACCAAATTCACATACTAGACATATACCACCTTTAAACCCTAACATATCTCATCACAACTTCACATTACGCGCTCACATGGGTTACAACATATTCATTACCAAACTTAAGTCACTATTGTAACTAGCATATGATACTGTTTTCCCTAGGTATGCCCTGTGAAGAGTTCATTATCCATTGTTACCCGCCCAACAGGTAACCTAGGTTATTCATCACCCATACCCGGGTTATCCACTACTATATCTTCGTTTATTCAGTATGCATTTATGGGTCACCCAATGCAACTGAAGATAGGCACCATCACCCACTTAACTACACCTGTCCATATCAATTACAAGCATTCTACACATCTATTAGTAGAGACCATCACTCCAAACATGTTCATCCACACCTTCTCAAGCGGTTAACTCGAGTCAGCTAATACGTATTACCGAGTTAACCACTCTTACTGGATTATTCATTATGCATTTACGGATTAACCACTTTTTCCATGAACAGTCGTAACTACCCCTACTGTAATTGTTATCCCAGGTTATTCAACAGACATATCTGGCATAACCAGCACACAAGAGCACATGCGTACCAAACAAGTGCTGTTCAATCACATGCATCACACATTCAACTCCGCAAGCACACAATAATTGCATACATTAATTTAATCCAAGTCCTAACTACCCACATGTATACTACCCCCATCTCCCCAACCTCAACACCCAATCCCTAACCCTTCATCAACAGTAAGCAACAATACCCTCCCCCCCAAATATCCACCTCCCCAATTCGAAGTTGCAATCAACACACACAAGTTACACAACTAATTAACTCACTTACCTGTGTACAATGCAAATAAGAAGTCTTCCATAGCTCAGCACCCACACAACATGCACAGTGTTCAATGCCCTCAACCTCTTCACTCTCTTTCGATCCTTGATAAAAATGACATCTTTCATATACCAACACAAGCTCCCTTCCCCATCTCTTCCTCTGCCATTATTGACTTATACAAGCTCAGAATATGGATGAGTCTCCTTTGTGGGAGTCTTTTTTCGCAAGCTATCAAATCCCAACTCTTTCTTCACCTATCTTTTCCCCTCATTTTGCAAAGAGTTCATCAAGAGCAGTTAAGTCTTTACGGGCAGACAAGAAATGACGGCCTCAAAAGTTGCACCAGACCAAAATAGCATCTCTAAGCAAGAAAAGTAATAAACTGAAAAGTGTTAATTTGAATAATACCATTTAATAAATTTCACTTAATTAAAACTGTACTAATTAATTTGTCTCCTTTCAATTATTTAATTGAACAGTACAATTTCACAACTATATAAAATGGACCATTATCTTCAATTCAATAGAACTAGGCACCCCACCCCCGCCCCAAAAAAAAGGAAGCTTGAGCATCACCAAACTTGACCATGCTGATAGGATGAATCTTTTTTTTGGTAGCAGCACTCTTATTTTTTGCCTTCATATGCTACGCTTGTTGCTGCCAAATGAGAAGAAGCCATCAACGTTAGATGTATGTACATCCTTCACATCGCCGCCACCAGAATCGCTGCCCAACCATCGGCAGACACCATTGGCACCACCACCAGCATCCTGGATTGGGGAACAATTGACGCGATTCCGAGTGTGACACTGGGAGAGGATGGGAGCATGACAAAAGAGGAGGATGATAAGACATGCTCTATTTTCCTGTCAGACTATCAGCCTAATGAAAAGTTGAAGATTTTGCCTCAGTGTTTGCATAGATTTCTCACTCTGATTGTATTGATCGGTGGCTTCAATCTAATGGGACTTGTCCTATTTGCAGAGTTCCTCATCCTCCTCCGCATCATGAATCATGATATGAGTTACAAGGATGCTTCCGGGATCGCTTAGCCATAACGGATCGGTACTTATTCTAACAAATTCAGTTTAATTTAGGCTTCAAATTGCTTGTTGACAGAACATGGTAATTATGATCATCATTCATATATAGCACCTCGATTTTCAAACATATCTTAACTATATTGTACGTTCCATACACAACACTTCGATTGCCATATATATATATATATATATATATATATATATATATATATATGTATGTATGTATGTAAATATATTTTGTGTAAGAAAGGTAAGAAATACAATCTAAGACGCCCTTTTCTCAAGGGTCGTCCTAAAATATCCTCAAGAAGGATACGAACAAGGTCCCTATGAGAGACCACATCCCAGACATTAGTAGAATGAAAAGATAATCCAAACTTAGCCAGCCAGTTTGCTGCCGTATTCCACCTCAATTTCATATGTATCTTAATTAACTGTGCTTTCCACGTGCTTAAATGAATAGGGTTCAGTGTAGTGGATGGGATATTTAACCTTTTTTGTCAAAAGGTTGCTGTTCAATGAATATTTACTATAAGAACTTCGAAAAAAAAGGATGCTTGCTTTTTGCTTTGTCTCATAAATCTTCTTTCTGAATGTGACATGAGCGGTTGAGCTCTAATCCACGAAATTTGGGGGAAACTAAGCCTAATGCGTCATTCTTTTTTATTGGGTGAGTGCATACTATCATTATGGGTCCTTATCTTTGGAGTATCAGACACAATTAGGGAGTCCAATGGGGTATCTAGACCCAGTGTGAATCTTCGCACAAGGAAAATTGCAATTTATTACATACGTAGATCTAGCTTATATTAGCTATCTAATTCATACTGAGCTAGTTGTAATAGAGTCCGATTAAAAAGATGGCCTTTCATGTACACTAATTAGTTCCACATGCATGTCTAACATTTCGTTCATCAATTATTATTTAGACCGAATTCTTTATACTTGATTCATTTAAGGGGAGTAAGTGCCATATTTTCCATTTTTAGTATTGTCATCACCCCTCAATTTTGGAAACCAAGAATTTATTTTAAAAAAATAAAGGCATCAAATGGAATGTTTGGCTTTTACATCCCAAATTCCCAATAGGAGCAATCCTTGTTGTCGTGTTCATCACCTACTTTTGCTGTTGTATGTTGGACTTTCTGGACTGGAAGGACCCAAACCATAATTGAGTCTTAATTTTATTGACTAAATTCTAAAAGTATGGATTAAACTATAAAAATTTCTGGGTTAGTACTAAAAATGTGGGTAGGAGACGCATGCACATAAGTCGTTGTACAATTTTTGCATCAAATCCACACCAAAAAAAAAGTGAGAAAAGAATCCAACAATAACTTAAAAATTTCTTGTAGATTATCAACGATGCAACTTAAATCCCTGAAATACTTCCCTTACATCAAACTAGCTAAATTAATTTCCTTCCATTATCTCAGTGTTAGTTAGCTCGAGTCCTAAATTTTGAAGAGTTATATCAAAAACATATACCGACATTAGTCTTGTACCCGCCAAAGAGGTGATAGCCTAGTTGGTTCCCATCTTTATCTTCTATGCACTCCATCAGAGTTCAAACCCTAGAAGAAGTACTACATTCCTTTGTGAGGAAAATATGGGGTTAATAAGCCAAATTTATTTTGTACAATTTGACACTTACCCCTCTCCTCTTGGATGTGTTATAACGCACTAGACTACCTTATTTAGTAGCACTATATTCCCTTTGTGAGGAAAATATGGCATCAATAAGCCAAATTTATTTTTGTAGAATTTGGCACTTACCCCTCTCCTCTTGGATCTGTTATAACGCACTAGATTAGCTGATTTAGTGGTCATGTGAATTCGCCCCACTTACTAATTTTTTTAGAAGCAAACATTAATTTTGTACCTCCATTAACTTTTCTTTAATTAAAAAAAAATTTAGAAAATATATCCCAAGCCAATTTCATCTTTGCCACCACTCTGCCAATTCCATCACAATAGAATAATATTCTACCCAATAATACAACCCCATTTTTGGGTCTTAATTTTATTAAAAAATATGAAAGCATACCCAATCTTCCTCCAATGATATCACTTCATGTATTCCATAAAACCTCCATTATGCGAGCTTCAGCCATTTTCGCCAAATTCTTCTTCTCAAGAAAACAAACAAGCCCCTCCAGAATTTCCTTTTTTTTTTAAAAAAAAAAAATGTTCATCCATATAATCATAGTAGGATTATTCATGCTCTGTTTCTTGCTGTAGTACGCATGTTGCTGCCGCATGCAAAGGCGGCTCCAACGTCAAAAACACGTCGTCCACATCGCCGCCATCGGAACCACCACCTCCGCCACGTCCACCACCATTGGCGGTCTCGATCAACGAGCGCTCGATGCGATCCCCAGAATGATAATAGGGGAGAGAGGGAGGATGATCAAGCAAGATGATAAGACTTGCTCTATTTGCTTGTCAGAGTATGAGCCTAATGAAAAGTCGAAGATTTTGCCTCATTGTTTGCATAGGTTCATTCTGATTGTATTGATATGTGGCTTCAATCTAATGGGACTTGCCCTATTTGTAGAGTTCCTCCTCCTCTTAATTCATAAATAGCGCTTTAATTTGATGATCATTTTTTTTTCTTGAATTCTAATTTGTGTTTTGTTTTTCCTTAATTCGAGTGTAAATTAGTTTGGTAAATATTGTAATCTTATGAAATTCTTTACAAAGAAATTATAGCAATTCAATGTCATCCTGTATGAATATGAAGGCCAGAACATGTTGACTTGTATAATTATGCTTATCACATATGTATTTCACTAGTTTATGTTCATATCTTTCCCTTCTTTTTCTCCTACATTTGTTAAATTCCATCCGGATGAACGCGAAACATTATACTAACAGCAACAACAACTTTCAATATGGGTTCCACTTTTGTGAGGTCTAGGGAGATTCAGATGTAGGCAACTTTACCTATACGCACATAATTGCTCAAAAAAGTTACACTAGTCTCTCTATATTTGATTAGTCATGTACTTTTATAGAACAATATTTAAGATATTATGCATTCATAATTCTATAACTTACAACAAGTTTGAATGATATGAACAGTCTTATTTTACTAGTCAAGTTAAATAATATTATACTACCTCCTTCTCTATATTTTGCCAGTTATATTGAATAGTATTTAAGATCTTGTACATTCATATTCTATAACTCAACATAAAATTTGAGTCACATGAACACTTTTATTTTAGGTCATTAATGTTGATCGAATAATGAATAATTTTACTGTTAGGTGATAAATAGTTGTACTACACTATATATATATGCACTGTTAATTGACCCCATCAACAAACCAACAGTACATTTGAATTAA